>JADRCD010084232.1:0-15038 GCA_019843815.1 Montemys delectorum | reverse complement strand
ACACATACATGTACCATACACACACATACATGTACCATACACACACACAGACACACACACATGTACCATACACACACACAGACACACACTTTTTACACTCTATTTCTTCTTTCAGCCTGATATGCATTAAGACTCCACCCTAAAATTCAAGAAGGAGTGAGACAGGGTTAGGTCAGAGGTGGAACTGGGTTATTTTTTTATGCTTTAAGTTGAAGGGAAAAAAGAGGTATAATTATTTCTTTCTGAGATTAAAGAGTTTAACAAAGAGCAATGGAAAAGCATCCCAGAGGCCTTTCAAGAACCAAAGCAGCTTTGAGTCTGGCTAACTAAACGGCACAGAGTGATGAACTTAATCACTCTCCACCTTGGTTTTTTTTTTTTTTGAAACAGGGTTTGTCACTGTACCAGGTGCTCACTGATTTGCCTAGACTGGCTGGCCGAGAATGACAGGAAGCCACCTGTCTGTCTTCCCTAGAGCCAGGACTATGGACCCTTACCACCATGCCTCGAATTTTACATAGGTGCTAGGAATCTGACACCAGGTCCTCATGTTCCTGTGGCAGTAACTTAACTAAGATTCTCCCCAGATCCTTTGGTCTTTTTATTTGAAAATCTCATCTGTCTGAAAACCAGTGTTACCAAGGCAACTGCCAAGTAGCCTTTGCAAAGCAAAACAGGCATCCTCCTTGGCCAACTCTTCAGAACTCTTTAGTAATTTGTTAAGAAAGAGAGAAATAAAACAGTAATAACAATGACAACTATGATGATAACAAAACTATGATCACAGGAGCAGTGTGGAGATCAAGTAGCAGTTGAGGCCGTGTGGCAGGCCCAAACTGTGCTGACATGGTCCATGAGAAATAAACTACAAAGAACAGAAGTGTCTGTCACTCCTTTCAGATGAAACAAGGAGTGGCCTCTTAGGAGTGGGACCTGAGGTGTCATGCTTCAGGTGTGGCCTGATGAATAGGATTGGTTCACTCACCATGGTGCTGGGAAGAACACATTACACATTACAGGCTTTACCTGTCAGACCATTCAGGGAACTTTGGGCAACAACTGAGAACCCATGCGTAACCATCAGCACCAAGTATACCGTGAGAAAATCTGCAATGGAGTCCAGCCGATCCAAAGCAAGGCGACTCAGAACACCGTGCTACTACTGGACACGGGGAAGGAGACTCAGAGAAGAGTTCGTTGCTTTAGTGAGAAAGAATCTTTAGACTCTGAGAGTGGACAGGCTTCTTATAATGAATTTTCTTTGCTTGATCCTACCTTGCCTGGAGGGCTTAGACTTCTGGGAGCATAATGTGGGAAACTATTGTAAAGCCTCATTGTGTTCTCATCTAATTACTATAATTGTTTGAGCTACAGACAGAAACAACCCACTGAAGCCAGGAAGAGGAATGGGAAGGGCAATGTAGGATTTCTGTCAAGTCAAGGGCATCCATGATTTCTTGTCTGCAGGGCTGAGAGCAGGAGGCAAGAAGAGAAGAGTCTGTTCATTTATCCCCTCTTTCTCTCTGGTTACATGTTGGTCTCCTGGTGGTGATTGCATGAGGCTCCTGATAATGTCTCTTGGTTCTTTATGCCTCATAGTTAACAGGAAAGCCAGGGTAGGAAGGAAGGGCATGTGCCACTAGCTTGAGATGGGTGTTACTGCTTGAAGTTGTTCAAAGCACATGTGGAGATGTGGGGAAGCATGGCCACAGGCAGAGAAGCACGAAGGATCTGAAGCTAGCAAGTGCCTGTGCACTCTGCCCTTTGCTTCACTTGAATTCGGCACCTACAGACACAACAGGAAGCTTGCAGTTTTGTAAGGAGAGACTCTTGCTCCTTGAAAGAGGAAGTGTTAGCTCTCTGGACACACTACAAGATGGAGCAATCCCCGGAACGATCCAAGGGAAGGGGACTGGGAGGGCAGATCCCAGCTTCTAAAGGTGGCTCTAGTTCTGAGGTCCCGGGTGATTCTCATCCTCTTCCTGCTTTACCGTCACCTCTAGCTTACCATTTTCGTCATCGTTGACAAACTGCCTTGGTGGTTTGCCTGACAGCTGGCTCTTGAATTTGATCCTCCAGGGAGCTGAGTCTGAGGCTGCCTCGTTTTGGTTGGCCTTTCATCGTTGAATCGTTCATTTATCTTTGTCCCTGGTCATGCCATGGACAAGAGATGCCCCAGTATATTTTCTGGGTTCAAAACATAACTTTTCTGGCCCCATGGCACATAAATTGCCAAGAATTTCAGATCAGTCAATCACTGTGAGGTAAAGTAACTCCTTTCTGTGTTTACTGATGTATGACCATGTATATAAAAGTTCTGTTGAACATATGTGTGCCTATGTGTGTGTATGTATACACATACATATTTATGTATTTGCACAAGACTAGTAAGATCATAAAAATACTCAAACAAAGCATTATAAGACAAAACATTTCCAAAAATACCATTGAGTTGTTATAACTGGCGTGGGTGCCCCACTCTTGAGGACTCAGGAAGGAGGCTGCTGTAATAACACGAGGCTGATTTTTTTTTTTTTTATTTAAAACTGGTATACCAGGGTCACTCTGGAATTGGGACCAGAGTGACCCAGAGGAAACAAAGCTCTAAGTTTTTATACCATTTCAGAACAGAGGTATATAGCTTACAACTGGGCTAGTTACAGTTTACAACACGGGCTGGTTACACTTTATCTTGTTCATTGTTCTTTAGTTTCTACTGACCTTTCTCCTCCCGATTAGGATAAGACACCTGTGGCTCGAAAGAGGTGTGGGGGAGATCCGCTCCCCCGGGGAGGTCTCCTGGAAATGTGCATTCCTTGGGGATGGGTGTTTGCTCTGTAAACTCCTCTAAAACCCCTTTGTTTTAAGGATTAGTGGACCTCCTTGCTTTCTGGTATTTTTATGAAGCATCTCCGTTTGGCTCAATTTCTAGTTTATTTTCATTGCTCATCTACTGTTGGGCAGAGGGCCTCCCTCAAGTGTGGTTTATACACTCAGTGAGACTCCACTAGAGAAAATTAGTCTTTCCCTTATGAGTGGTTGGCATAAGAAGATAGCTTCTGGGTGGAAGCTCATATCCACTTCCCCTTGCAACATGGAGACTCCATTTGGCCTGGACCTGTGCCAGCCCTGTGCATGTTGCCCCAGTCTGTGGGTTCATATGTGCATCAGTCCAGTTGTGTCTAGAAGGCACTGTTTCTTTGGGGTCTTCCATCCCACACTGCCTCTTACAATATTCCTGCCGCCTCTTCCTTGAAGCTCCATGAGTCGTGAGAGGAGATGTTTGATGAAGACGTTTTGTTGGGGACTGAGTATTCCAAGGTCTCTCATTCTCAGCACATTGTCTAGTTATGGGTCTCTGTATTAGTTTTCATCTTCTGTAAGGGGAAGGTTCTCTGATGGTAGTTGAATAAGACACTGGTCTGTGGGTATAACAGAATATCAATAGGAGTCATTTTATTGCTATGTTCCTTTGGCAGAATAATAGTATTTGTCGGCAGAACTTCTTTCCTGGCTGAAAATTTCTTCCAAAGAACTGAGTTTTCCAACTTTGAGAATTCAAGGCTGAAAAGAAGAAAGCACAAACTTCATTATTTTGATTCTTGGAAGATGGAAAAGAGGGTCTAATTCTATTTTCACAGTTCAGGAAGTATGTATTTTAGCTCTTGGGAATTTTGAGAATATTAAGTCAATGTGTCTATCACGTTCTAGGGATGGTCATTGCAAAACCACGGAGTTTAACTTTGATCTGGCTCCTTACTTGAGTACTTAGCAACCCATCATTCTGTTAAACCAAATGCCTCACATGGAACATGTGATAAGAACAGGGATACTTGGTTATGTGTCTATGTATGTATGTATGTTCCTCTGTTTGTGTGTAGAGGTATGCATGTGTGCTCACAAGTATGTGAGAAGGCCTTATGTTAGTGTGTGTAATTTTAAAAACACACTTGTTCTTTTGCCACAAGCCACACTCTGCTCTGCCAGTTGTCAGCTAGTGACTTTCCTGGGAGCTGCGATCACTCCCTGAGCCCCTCTCCGTTTGCCAAACTACCAACAGCCGCCCCAGCTGCCCTCTTTTCTCCTTCTGCCCACCTTAGCTCCAGGGATGGAAAACACTAGACAGTTTTATTATTTTGAAACTAGCCATAGCTCACAATTGCTGGGCTCTTAAGAGCTAATCTGTGTCAGCCAACCTCCATTTGGCTGAAATTTCTGGTTGCCCTAAGACCTTACATGGTTGTTGTGTCCTATCATTCCAAAGCATGCCGAAAAGTCCCCTCCTTTCTCCCTATGTCTCCAGGGACCCGGAAGTCTCACCTTTTTCCTTTTGCCCATCAATTGGCTTCCATCTTTTATACTGACACAATCAAGAACCAATTAGGGAATCAACATCTCCCTCTACAAGGAATCATTCTTAATTGTTCTGCCACTTCACTCTTTGAGGCAAGGTATCTCAATCAAACCTAGAGCTCCCTTGGGTTTTGACATCTGATGAGTCTGGCCTTGCTCTGTACATCTTTTTTCTCTGTTCAGAAGCCCACCTGCCATTTATATGGGTATTGGGGATTTAAACTTGAGTGTTCTTGCTGAGACAGTAAGTGCTTTCACTACTGAACCATCTCCCTAGTCCCTTGTGCACATATTTCTTTCTTTTCATTTCATTTCATTTCTTTTCTTTTTTTCCAAGACAGGGTTTCTCTGTGTAGCCCTGGCTATTCTGGAACTCACTCTGTAGACCAGGCTGGTCTCAATCCCAGAAATCTGCCTGTCTCTGCCTTCCAAGTGCTGGGATTAAGGTTGTGCGCCACCATTGCCCGGTGTGCATGTATTTCTTATAGTGCTCTTGTTAGAGGTTCTTGAATACATATTGTATAGGGAATAAATCCCATAGTTCAGATATTCTGTAAGGCCTTGGTTTGTGGAAGCACAACTGGAATTTACATCATTTATGGGAAGTACTATGTAAGGAATTTCAGTTACACCACTTTCAGAAACTGTTATGGCTTTACAGAAGCTAAAAGATGACAAAGAATCTTAGGTTAGATATAAAGTTTTTTTTTTTTTTTTGGTTTTTTTTTTTTTTTTTTTTTTTGCTCATCAAGTATCAACTAATGTCAACACCTCTGTCTCTGTATCATTGTGGGGGAAGCAGAGGACACAGATAGATTCAGTAGTTTTTTGTCACAATTATGTAATGTGCAGCTTGGAAGACCTGTTCTATAGAAAGCAATAAAACCCTCTGACTAGATGTGGCAGTAACTATTTGTAGTCCCAGCAATGGTGTTGTAAGACTCTCTTGAGCCTTAGCTTACTGGGGACCCCCTGAGTGAACCATGAGGAGCCTGGATCGATGCAAAAAGCAAGAGGATTTTATTGTTCCAGTGCACTAGGGTCATCCCAGACCCAAAGGAGAGGTGGTGACCCCACACAGCTCATTCAGTGAGCTTCTATACAGTTTCAGGACAGCAGCCATTAGGCACAATGTGATTGGCAGAGCAGTGTGACTTCTTAAACTGATTAGTCGTCAGGGAATGAGGTGGCAGGGGCTTCCATTGTATGAAGGTGGGCAAAGATCTGTCCTGGGGAATGTGTCCCCACCCGCAGGTTGGTTCCCACCCTGTGGTCTGAGGAATGTTAATTAGCCTCTCCCTTCCGGAGGGGCAAGTGTTCCATGACCTTCTCAAAGTACCTGAGCTGACCTTTTCAGTGTGGCTGAAACATGAGGATTGTGACTTCAAAACGGGCCTGGACAACCTAACAAGTCACTGCCTCAAAAATAAAACAAAATTCTTCTGTGTCCTCGAGGGATACACTACCTAATCTTGCTGAATCTTACAAACAATGTTCTCCCTTAAAGGCCAATACAGAATAGTTACTTACTGAAGATTTAAGGGACACCATTTCTACAACCACCAATAGCTGAAGCTAAACTTGGCGAGAAAGAGTCCCAAACATTGGACTAAGGCAGAATCATGAGCCCATTTTTCAAGGTCCATACATTTTCTTGTTCTGTAAGCATATGACGTTCAAGGAGAGACCAACTGGCCTCCTCCCTCTGGTGGTATGTGCCACTCTGCAGGGTATGTTCTCTATGGTCTGTTGCATGAGATGCAAATATCCTAGTAGTTTGTGCCATTCCACTGGTCCACATAGGCATTTGTTTGCCCAGCTGCCACTTTTGCTTCTTTTGAACTCTTTCTGAGACTAATTTTTGTTTGAAAATCCTTTATGTGACCCCAGGTTCTGCATGGCTAGCCTCACTGGTAAAAGTTGCCTTCCTTCACCAGAGTTGAAACACAGCAAGAATTTTGTAGCCTCTGAAGGAGAACTGTAGTCCATGATGGGCATACTTTTACATACTTGTATTCTCTCCCCAGGTGTCTTCATTTCTAGGTTTTTCCATCTGAAACTTTGGGACAACCCTCTTTAGATGTCTTTGCCCAGGTCTCCTTATGGTATAAGAAATGAGGAATTACCCCATTCTAATTTAGTACTGAGTACTTCATCATTCCCTGGCTTGGCCTCAGTGTTCAAAAACTACGGGGGCCTTTCTATGTTGGTTCCCAGCACACACATTTGTGTTGACTCACATCAGCATTGGTTAGCTTGCATTCTTTAAGGGAAAATGTATCATGGGTTTTTCTTTTTCTTTTTCCAGTTTTTAGGTGTGAGGGATTAGAGGGTTCATTATTTCTGTCTATCTTAGCTTCTCTGGATTGACTTTAATGGCTATTCTATGACCAGGCATCTTAGCTCTGTCTCTTAGTTCTGTGGAATTCTTGTTATCTTCCAAATCATGCATGTTTCACACTAGCAAAGAGTTTATAAATGTCCTTACTTGAAATAATGTTTAAAAACTAAAAGCTATAGAAGAATCTTCCCTTATTCCCTTACTTCCTCTTCTGCATATGTTTCAAGACCTCCAGTAGCTAGCTGCTGTTTTAGATAGTATCAAACTCTATGTATTAGTAAACTCCTGCACCTTTTCCTCTCTTCATGGTTTTCCTCTGACCCTAAACCCAGGAAACCTAAGCCCACCATCTCTTCTGCCCAGCTGTTGGCATCTTTATTTATTAATTGGAAGTAACTTGGAGCTAAGGTGTACTTGCAGACTCTCTCATCTCTAGGATAACCGGATCTTGGGAGTCTGCACTTAGCAATATAATAAAATATATTAGCAAAAGAGCAAACCCCAACACTACCATCTATATCTTCACGCTGCTTTAAATATTTTGAGAATATTTGTTTTGTTTAAGGTTGTTTGCAATCTGTTGGCTGTTTTTAGCAAATAATCCCCCCTCACATACACATACACATACACACACACACACACACACACACACACACACACACACACATTAGTCTAAGCCAGGGCCAGGGAAGAGCATGTAACTTAAAATTTAAGCTATGCATCAAGCTGAGGGTTGAAAAGATGGTTGTGTGAGAAATCCAAGGCTTAGTAAAGTTGGTTGCATTGCTCTCTTAATGGTAGGTCAAACTCAAGCAGGCTGAGTACACTGGAGGCTCACAGGCTAGGTCCATAGTCTTAAAGGAACTCAAGGCATATTATTAACTCAGCTTTAAGGTCCAGCAAAAATTCATCCCCTTTGGGGTCAAGAAATATTTTCAGGAAAATGCTTTCACCACACTCATATATTTTATATATTCATATTATATGTATACAACATTAACATAAATATAATAAAGTAGTTGTAGAAGGTATAATTTATAGCATGGTAACTATTATAAATATAATATTATTATATATTATATATTATAATATAAATATAATAAATATAGATTGACATATAGTATAATATCTTATTAGTATGTTTATATAGGCATATTCATAATTATATTTTATATTTATACACATGCATATTTCTCCATTTTTATAGGTTGACTATAAATGTAGGTGTAAGTTTGGAAAAACCTCCACACAAATAAAAACATTGGTTACATTTGAAGGAGAGAGAATAGGGTTAAGGAAGTTCTGCAAGAGGCTGTGTTATGGGGTGAATTTCTTGTGTGTCTAAAAGTGGGTTTGTACACATGAGTGCAGTGCCATTGCCAGTAAGAGAGGCATTGGATCCACTGGAGCTGGAGTTAGAGGAGATTGTGAACTGTCAAATGTGGGTGCTAGAACCCCAACTGGAGTCTTCTGCAAGAGCAACACACCTGATTACTGACCTCTGTCTCCAGCCCAGAATTTGAATCTCTTACAACTTGAGTATTGCTATTTTTAAGTGCCTCACAGACTCATATCCCATATTACTTACAGTTAAGAATGAGGCACTAGGTAAGTCTTCACTTGTCTGTCTGAGAATGTAAATGAGAGGAGTTTCTAGGTCCTGGTCCTGGTCCTCAGTCCTGGTCCTGTTGCTGACAGGTCACCCTGAGAACAGCTCTGATGTGCCTGACCTGCCAAAGTGAGAATGGTCCTCCTGTGTTCCCCTCATATGACACAGTTCTCGGGATCTGAAGTGAGCTGGCAGGAAGCCAGCTTGGTCACACTCCATACTTCTCAGCAAAGATGAACTTCTGTGGTAAAAATAGAGAGAAGGAGAGTACACATGGGTTATATTCTAGCTTATCTTTAACATGCCCGGGAGTCTGTTGATGTGAGTCTTGAAACTGCAGAAACCCTAAGGGTATGGATCATTGCTCCTGAACACAGTCAAGGCCTGCATCTCCTTAACCCATCTCTTTAGGAATAGTTTACCTGCCTGTACTATCCTCCCAGCTTGGCTGGTCACATGAGAACTGAAAGGAGTGACTGATACACTGATAACACCAACCACCGCAGCCTCTTTCTCAGAAAGGACAGCACAAGTATGCTGCCAGAGATTTGCTAGTACAGGCACACTCCAACCCAGTCAGCAGTTTTGCAGACTAATGTATACTAATTCTTTAATAAGGATGTCTATTCACTTTCGATGACAAGAATGTGAGATTTGCAGATCAAACTTTCCAACCAATATTTTTTATGCACAGCATCCAGGTATATGACTGATAAACTTTCTGCTGTGTATGGTAGAACCAAAACAAAGTAGCATCTCCCTTCTCTAAAGATTAAAAGGAGCCTGGTTACAAATGGGTTGTGACAATGACTTGTGCATGTTTTTGATACTCTTCACAGTTTCTCTAATTTCCTCGTAAGCATCTAGACATTGGTCAGTTTAGGACCATGTGGTACATATAACACTATTCCACACTGTTAGTGGAGGTTGAGCCATGGGTTCCAGGTTAAAATCTAGCTGTTGGCTTTAGTATCCTGCATCACTCTTCCTAGGACTAGATGTTTTCTATACTCAATAAAAGAGGCTGCCATTGCCTCTGTGGTAATGAATTCAGTGAGAAAGCTTGCAAATGTTTGACACCCTTCTCATCCCAGCATGGGACAGGGGAGGTGGCTGCCATTCGATCTCAGTATTCTTCCCCATTGTTCCCATTGTTCTCATTTCCTTTCTGTTGTGAAACAGGTAAGGGGACGAAAGGATGTACTTGGCTTACGCTTTCAAGTCACAGGTCTTCACTGAGGGAAATCCAAGTAGAAACTTGAAGGCAGGCCCGCTTACTATTCCACACAGCATTACCTTTAGCCAGGGTGTTCACTCAGGTAATGAAGTTCAGCAGAAACCATCGAGGAATGATGCTTGCTGGCACACTCCTGCTTAACTACCACTGTTACCTAGCCTATAGCCCAGGACCACCTGCCCATGCTGATACCACTGTCCACAGTGGACTGAACCTTCCTATATCAATTAATAATCAAGACAATCCCTCACAAACATGTTTACAGACCAATCTGATCTGGGCAGTTGGGATCTCTTTCTTAGTAACTCAGTGACTCTTCGGGGGACAGTTTAAGCTCTAAGTAGGACATCAGCAGAACCCAGATGTGCAACAAAAAACCACACTGTTGTAGTTTGGCTTAAAATGTCCCCAGCGGGCACCTATTTTTGAACATTTGTTACCAGCTGGTGGGACTATTTAAGACATTGAAGAACCTTTAAGTGAGAGGACCTAGCTAGAATAACGGAGTCACTAGCCTGAAAGCCTTGAGTTATATAGGCTGGCCATGCTTCCTCTCCTGATTCTGTTTCTTGATCTGTCTAGATTGGAGCAGGTAGCTTCATACTTCCAAGAAGAAATCAGAAATGTCTTGATGGTTATGGTAACAGAATGCACTCCCTAGCAATTTGCTCATCTGCACACTCTCCAATTTATATCACCTTTCTGTGTGAAACTGAAAATGACCAAGAGCCACACTTTGAAAACCACTTCTCTTCCCGAACTTGTTTAAAATTGCTTTTCTAGATACCCCGAGGCCAGCTCAAAATGTTCTCAAACTTACTCTGCTCCTGTCTTGGCTAATGGAGTAAGGTGATTAGAGGTGTGTGCCAGCATGGCTGGCTCAACTTTGCACTTTCCGTGTATGTGCCTTCATTGCTCACTTGATCTGAAGTACCCTTCTTCTCACTTCTATTTGATGAAAGTGTAGTCATGCAGTTATGTTGTCATGTCCATGGTCACCTCCACCATAAATCCTGTGGAAACCTTATCTCTGTGTTTGCCATTTTCCTGTTTCCCTGACTAAACTCTAATCTTCTTTTGGTTGATGGTTGTTGGAGTTAATTTTGAATGAAAGGCCTCAAGCCTAGCACAGTGTTTCTTACATTGTTTTGGTGCCCATTTGTTCAACTGAACACATTGAATTGCACAATAGAATTGAAGCCTTTCTATTGTATTGCTTCAAGAGATGAGCCCAGAAGGTGTGGTTTCATCTTTTCCCAAACATCGGATAAGTCTCAGAAATTACATACCTCCTGAAGAGTTTTCACAAGTTCTTTGTAGCTGGTGTTACAACTGGGAAATAAAAGGTCAAATAAGAAATATCTCCTCAAATTAAACCACTGAGATTATCTTTTGTGATTGTCTCTTAGATATCCATGTAACTAATTGTCATCATGGAAGCCAAGATCTCTATGGGATGCTTAAAACTAACTCAGATGGCAGCCATGTTACTGATGCATTTATTCAAAAGCAGAATGGAAGACTTTGAATAGCTAGATTACAGTTTCCCTTTTTCTGGTAATGCTGGGAAGTAGCTGACATGCTGAAAAAGCCTTCCATTGAAGACTGTGTATATAAGAGTGTAACAGAGAATACCATTTAGTATGTACACTGAACATCAGATTGACAGAATATGTGCAGCTGCCATCCTTTCAAGTGTTTGCCAAATTGTGTGTGCACCTGCTTATGACTATGCCCTCCTAACTCCCGTGCCTGTGCTGTGTGCTTCGCCTCAAGAGTGACTAGGATTCCCTTTTATCTGAGTAGAAAAAGATGATATACTAACAGTATCCTGAAGGAAATGTCTGTTGTCTCATTTGGTCTTCTGTAAGTCCCCGGGCTACTCATGTTCCCTTTAAAAACACATAGCACTGATGAAAGACAATGAGCTAGTTTCACTGAGGCATCACAAATGGGCTTGTCCCAGTCCAGCCCCCAGCTTTGTCTTGTCATCATCTTCCCTCTTTTCTCCTTCTTCCTCCCAGTCTTCCCCACTTCTTCTCTTCCTCACCATGTAGCCTAATTTAGTCTATTCTTTTAACTCTATTTTCTCTTTTTCTCTCAGGGAGTTACTCTTTGTCTTTACAATGATGATTGGGAATCATTGTCCTTCAGCCAACTTCTACTAAACTCACCTGCATTGGAGTCTTTGTCAGTACATGCAATTTTTATATTTGGATCTGAGAAATAGTATTTCATGTTTGGCACCATTGCAATATGTCTTTAAACAAAAGGCTAAAGAATGAAGTAATGTGAAGTTTTGAAATACCAAGCTATTGAAACTTTAGATGTCAACACTAATAAATATACAGAGAAGTTTCATAGTCTAGCTGAACATAAGCAGAGAATTGTAAGAATAAACCAGTGAGATTAGAAGTATCCAATTGGTAGAACAATTGCCTATCATGTCTATCCCTGTAAACAAATAATAAACACAACACCACCAAAAACCAAAAAAACAAAAAACAATGGATGTGGAGATAAAAATGCCGTAGAAAGTGTTTTTTAAGTGTTTTTTAATTATTTTCTTTGAAAGTAGTGTTACAATGCGAAACTGTAGGAATAATGGTGGGGCTTATAACATAATCCCTGTGTTCTAGTTAGGGGAAGGTATTCACATGAGCATATTTATTGACAATTTCGAAACTTCTGTACTTGTGTGAACTTTTTAGAAGAGAAGAACATCTTCCTCCTGTATAGGGCAATAAGGACAGATAATGAAACAGCCCCACCTGTGCCACTTGCTCACCCAATACGTTTAATGGGGTTACTTACAAGAGAACGGCCAAATTTTGAGAGACTACACCACTGAGGTTCCCTCACTCCTACCCCCACCTCTAGCAACTGTTAACTGCTTATATATATCCTCAGGAGGTGTTCACGAGCCTCTTCTCTCCTCTATGAAGAGACACTGATACTGAACCCAATCGTGTATGGGTTGCCTGGGTTTGCACACTCACAGCTGTTAAGAGTTAAGATGGCAACAGTCACATGGTGCCCAGAGGACACCAGTCCATAACATGTGTATACTGAGACTAAACAAATCAATCAATGGATGGCAGACCATGGGAGGCTAATTTCTCATTCCCTGTTGGAAAGACAGACGAGAAAGGGGGAGTCCAGAATGGGGCTTGTTCTGTTAAATGACATTTGCATAAACTAAAACAGATGAGATGGATAGCTACTGAAATAGTTATAGAGATGTATATATACGTTAATATACGTGTGCAAATTCCTCACTTATGTTTAATGAGAGGGCCTAGTGTCAATGACATCTAGTAATGGTAAACACACCTTGCACTCTGATCTTGATTTCTTTGTCTCTGGTGCATCTACACTATGGACCATGCTCTCTTGGTGAGACTGTGTTCTTTAGTCTCTCGGACATATTCTTCTCCTGCTCACTCTTATTTGGACCCCTTCATCCCAGTGTCCTCTGGCTCCACGTAAAGGTTGAGTTTCCTCCTTACAATCTTAGATTCAGAATCACCGACTGATTCAGAATGTCTGTGGTTTCTAAGTTGGAGCCTTAGCTGCGAAGTTAATACCTAGCTCTGGACACCCTTACATGTTTCATTTTTATTCCAGAATTGTAGTGCTGTTCTTTAAATGACCCGGCAGAAGATTGCCTTCCCTATTCTCCTTTCCCAGTCATTTTCAGTCTTGGCCTATACTCTTCTAAGAAGGTCTCTCTCACACTTGCTTTCTCTCTATCATGGTACAAGGACTTACGCTGAGCCATCACTGAGACAAGCTTTGTGTCGTTGGTAAAGAGTCCAGTCAATCGCAAGCACACCTTTCTGATGTTACGAAAAGATTAAAAAATAACAGGTCAAATGAAGTATCAAGGTTAGGTGGGAAATGCTGATAATAACATGGAAGAAATGCACACAATGTGAAGATAAACAAAAACACAGACTAGGAAGCAGCACACCAGGCAACATTCTGTCAAGGCAGCTACCTCCATCTACTCCAATGGCTGAGTTTCTAGACTTTGTGCTAGCTCTCCCCAGTCTGTGCTAGGTGGCTGTGTTCTGAAGGGGTTGCTCTGTTCACTTCTTGTGACAACTCATTTCCCCTCTTCTCTGCATTCTTTCCCCCCCCCCCCCCCCCCCCCCCCCTGTATGCACCCTTGTGTCAACCTACTCATAGTTTCTGCTTTCTCATCGCAGGATGGCCATGGCTTATTAATGACAACATCATTACCTTCTGACCTCACCTATACATCACTGAACTTTAACTCATGCTGTTAACTCTGATTCTCCCTTACACTCCCCAGTTTGAGCTGATAAGAATAAGAAACTGATGAAATAAATGCCGCTATGAAATGTCAGTCCATGACTAAATACCCCCGAGTAGGTATCCAACCAACCTAGTCCTCCATAGCTTGCCTGGATGAATAATGAAGAGTTCTGTGACACAAACCATGGCTATCAGGGTTTTATTTGGCAGGAACAAGAGTCAGAACAGATGGTGCAACACACAGGGCACAAACAGTCATAACATTTTTCTGCAGAAAGTAAAAAAAAAAATATGACTTATTACTCTGAGGAAGAGTGGGGTGGAAGTTCACCCAGGGTAATGAGAAATGAAAAATGCTGACTCTAGAGAGGTCAGAAAAATCAACTTAGAAATATTAGGGTTACAAAGACCAGGGATGAGCCCCAGAGAACCTGGAGAATATCTGCACATGAATGTTTATTGGTTCACTATTCACAGAAAACAGAACCAGTCTAGATGTCCATCAACACACGCATGGATAGAGAGATTTTAAGACATATGCACAACGGATTCTTCACATAGTAAGGTCATGACACTTTCAGGAAGATGGATACAACTGGAAATTGTTATGCTAAATAAAATAAGCCAGACTGAAAACAACAAAGTTTGTTTTCTTTTGTTTGTGGAAGTTAATGTGGTGTGGGGTGGTGTGGGGTGGGGTGGGGTGGGGCAGGGTGGGGTGGGGTGGGGTAGGGTGGTGTGGGGTAGGGTGGGGTGGGGTAGGGTGGTGTGGGGTGGGGTGGGGTTGAGTGGTGTGATGTGGGGTGGTAGGGAACAGAGTGGTGGTGGGGTGGTATGGGGTAGTAAGGTGTGTGGTGGTGGTGATGTGTATGTGTGTTTATGTGATAAAACTAGAAAGAGGATCATGAATCAGGGAGATCTTCAGGAAAGTTTGAAGATGTGGAACACGTACATGCAAGCAGAAGAGAGAGTTAGCTAGAAGCAGAAAGGTTAACTGGAAGAAGAAAGAAAACCAGTCAGAGGGTACACGGAGGCAGAGGGAGGGTGGTGGGTACACCAACGACACCACGAAGCCCCAGTACTCCCAACGCTGACTTAAAACATCAACTACAAAATTGCAGAAAGAAACCATAGATAGGCACTAGGGGAGAGCAGGTCGGAGGACCCCCCCCAGAGGACCTCCCCCCCCCAGAGGACCTCCCCCTCCCAGAGGACCT
>JADRCD010084201.1:0-13678 GCA_019843815.1 Montemys delectorum | reverse complement strand
CTTAAGTTCCTCTATCAGCATTGTGAGATGAGTTTTTAGATCCAAATCTTGCTTTTCTGGTTTTTTGGGATATCCAGGGCTTGCTGAGGTGCGAGTACTAGGTTCTGGTGAAGCCAAGCAGTCTTGGTTTCTGTTGGTAGGATTCTTGCGTTTGCCTTTCACCATCTCTTGATCTCTGGTGTTAGAAGTTCTTGGTGTCTTAGAGCTTGACCTTTCCTTGCTGCCCTGCAACTCCCCTTCCACTCCTGAGGCCTGTGCCTCCCAGCTGGTCCCACCTGAGTCCTTGGGCTGAAGCTAGTCCTGGAGGGAAGCCCTCTGCTCCCAGGGAGGGGGCAGAGATGTTCGCTGATCCAGCTCTGTCCCTCAGAAGCTGAGAGGCTCCTGTCCCTGCAGTCCTGTGCCTCCCCTGCACTTCCTGAGGCCTATGCCTCCCGGCTGGTCCCACCTCCTCAATTATTTTCTAAAACTGTTATAAACATGTGTGTTATATAAACATATATACATAAACACAAATATATGTATAAACATATTTATTGCATACATATTTATATATGTCCAACTCAATTTGAGGTATATATACATGTGTGTATATGTATATATTCATTACATTTACATATATATAACACATATACATAATTTTACATATACACATTATATACATATATGTGTATATATGTATATATATGTATATCTGTATACATGTATATATATTATATGTATATATCATTTATGTGTGAGTTTGTTCAATGTTAGACACCCAAGATGAATTGATCTCTGCATTATGTCCAGTCATGTATTTCTGTAATGTTTTCCAAATGCTGTAAAATGAGTCATCTGTAGTGAGTAGTAACAGGATTATCTAGTTCCTCAGGTAAAAGTATTGTTTACAATGTACTTAGAAATTTTATTGACTTTGACCAATGACAATAGTTTGTCTTCCTTTAGTATCTGGGAACTCATTGGTGATGTGTATGTAGTTTGGTATGTAAACACTTCTAGACTTTGGTTTTCCAAGTATTGAGTGTTTGGCTGAGTATAGAACCCTGGGCTGGCATTTTTGTTCTCTTAGTATCTGTATGATAGCTATCCAAGATCTTCTGGCTTTTAGACTCTCTGATATGGAGTCTGGTGTAATTCTGGTAGGTCTGTCTTTATATTTTACTTGTCCTTTTTCCTTTATCTCTTTTAATATTCTTTCTATGTTCTGTGCATTTCTTGTTTTTATTATTCTATTACATGAGAAATTTCTTTTCTGGTCCAATGTGTTTGATGTTCTGTAAGCTTCTTGTATTTTTATAGGCATCTTTTTCTTTAAGTTAGGGAAATTTTCTTCTTTAGTATTTTTGAAGATGTTTACTAACCCTTTGAGTTAGGAGTCTTCGCTCTCTTGTATACTTCATACACTTAGGTTTGTTCTTTTCATTTTGTCATTTATTTCTTGAATGTTTTGAATTAGGAGCTTTCTGTTTTTGTATTTTCTTTGACTCTTGTGTCAATGTATTCTATAGTATGTTCTATGCCTGATATTCTCTCTTCTATCTCTTGTATTCTGTTGATGATGCATCTCTTTTCTAGGTTTTCCATCTCCAGAGTTGTCAATATCTCGTTTTTCCTTCAATGTTTCTATTTCCATTTTTAAATCCTGGATGGGTTTGTTCAATTCCTTCCCCTTTTTGATTGTTTTTCTGTATTTCTTTAAGAGATTTATTTGATGTCTCTTTAATGACTTCTAAGTTTTACTTGTGTTCTCTGTATTTCCTTAAGGAAGTTGTTTATGTCCTTCTTAAAGTACTCTATCTTATTCATGAGATGGAATTTTAGAACTTAATCTTGCTTTGTAGGTATGTTGGGGAATCCAGGGATTGGTGTGGTGGGAGAACTGGGTTCTGATGTTGCCAAGTAGGATTGCTTTCTGTTGTTTTTGTTCTTGCACTTGTCTCTCGTCAACTGGTTTGCTCTAGTGCTAACTGGCTTTGCTGTCTCTGACTTGAGTCTGTCCTTCTTGTGAGCCTGTAATCCTGTGATCCTGTGATCTTGGTTGTGTCAGAACTTCTGAGAGTCCAGTTATCACTTTGATTCTGTGATTCTGGAATCCTGGATCCTGATATCCCAGGTGTGTCAGAGCTCCTGAGAGTCAAACTGCCTCTGAAGTCCTGAGATTCTGAGCTCCTGGTGTTTCAGAGCTCCTGGGAAGCAAGCTTCTTCTAGGTGTTATAGTGTTTGCCTCTGGTTCAGTGATTCCTGTGTCCCCTGGGTTCCAGGGATTTCTAGTTATGCTGTGTATTTGAGCAGATGCTGTTGCCCCACCTGTGATCCAGGGTGTGTCAGATGTCCTGGGAATTGAGTTTCCTTTGCTTGTTGTAAGAGTGGATGGGGACCCAGTGTCCTGGGCCTGCTCTGGGTGCAGGTGCAAACAAGAAGGGCACCAAGATGGATATTAAGTACTGGAGAAACTCAAGAAACAAATCCTGTTAAATTAATCCTTATCTATATAAACACATTTAAAAAGATCTACTCTCAATTGAATCTTGTACATAATAAAACTATAATTTGTCTTTTCTTTAATAATTTATTTTTGTGACACCTGCAAAAGTGTCACAAAAAATGGAAAACTTGACAATTATTTATATATTTTCATTAGCTAATTTGTTGTATGTCTGTTTAATTTTGTAATATCCAGAGACACTAATAGTAAGACTTTTTACTCTCAGAGACTGAAAAAAATCAAAATTTTAATTAAAATTGGCTACTATAAATATCCATATATTATATGTAAATGAATGTAAGAAATCCAGTACTAATTTGCACATCTACATGTAGCTACTATTCTTAAGGCTCAGGGAACATGGTAAAAGATAAGACAGAAAAACTATAAAAGTCGGTGACTTGAATTTCTGCAATGAAGTATTATCTTCTAGATATAATAATGATGTTGCACCCATTAAATCCCAACAAATATAGTTGCATTAACCAACCCTGAATAAGTTTCACACCAATCAACATGTCACTGTAGATGCAGGAAATTTCACAATGCCACACAATTAGAGGAAGTACTATGAGCAATCAATGCTGACTGAGAGAGGAAGAATTAGTTTTCTCTGGGGATATAACCCTTGATAGATTTTTCAACTCCAAGTGATCAGTCTTAAACCTATATACATAAAATAATGTTTAATGGACTTTATAAAGTAGAATAATACATGGTTTTATTTATTTATTTATTTATTTATTTATTTATTTATTTTCAAGACAGGGTTTTTCTGTGTAGCCTTGGCTGTCCAGGAACTCACTCTGTGGACCAGGCTGACCTTTAACTCAGAAATCTGCCTGCCTTTGTCTCCCAAGTGCTGGTATTAAAGGCATGTGACACCATCGCTCACCCTAATACATGGTTTTAATAAGCAATGAGAGGAATAGAAATTGTTAGAGGAGGGAGAGCAATAACTGGAAATAAAATGCCTGCATTTTATAATGGATCAAATGATAATGGCTACTACACTACCATAGTTTGAATATGTAGTTCACAATTGTTGGTCCTTTTTTGGAATTATTAGGCAATGTGGTCTTGTGCAACTGGTATATTTGAGAGATTTCAAAAGTCATGCCTTTAAAGTTAGCTCTATCTATGCTTCCTCTCTATATATCATTTTTCTTTCAATCATAAGTTAACTCTCAGCTACTTCTCCAGCCCCATGCTTGCCTGCCTGTTAACATGGCACCCATCTTGATGATTATGAACTCACACTCTAAAATAGTGAGCCCCAATAAGCAATTTTTTTGTAAGTTGATTTAGTAATCATGGATTTTCAGAGCAACAAGAACAGTAAGTAAGACACAAAAGCCAGAATTCATAAAATTGTCTTTTATTTGGTATAAATCTGAAGAGACTGATTTCATAACATTTTAAACCAAGTGCTTGTATAATATGTTTGGTTTTTATTATCAGAATTAATTTCTCTTGAAAGTCAGTGTGGGAAGGATTAGAAGTTGGTAAAGTAACAACTTGGTACCTTTTTCTTTGAACATGTTGTTAATGTATCTGTATATTGATCATATCCAAAATGAAAGGATGAAGAGAACAGAGAATGAAGATATATTAAGGAATTGGCAAATTTAAATGAGCTGAGATTTATATAAAGGTAAAGAATTTTGCAAAGAAAATTGGGAAAATTCAGAAATGATGGAAAATTATACTGTTTTGTGTGTGTGTGTGTGTGTGTGTGTGTGTGTGTGTGTGTGAGAGAGAGAGACTGGAGATACAGAATGAATAAAGATATCATAAGAATTATTTGTATTATATCCATTTGTACAGAATCCTTGTTCTTAAAGATAATTGTTGATTTCAATTTAAGATTATATATGTGAAATTGATCTAGGGACATTTTACTCATCTATAGTTTTACTAGACTACAGATCTGGGAAAGTTATATTAGTAAATTAAAAAAAGACATAATTTTTTAAAAAGTCAAATGAGGTATAAGGAAATCTGAACTGTTTTCTAATTTATCACACGTTTACAAAACTTTCCACTTTAAATACTCAAAACTTAATGTGAGTGGGTGTTAAATTATCTCGAGTTTATACAAATTACTCTCTGACACTTATGTGACTTTTTACTATATTTTATAGAAATTATAACATACGTACAATGCCATTCAATTTGGCCAATTTATACTTTTAGCAGAACTCCAAGTGTATATAAGTATACTACATGTATATCATACCTTCTAATAATACAAAATAATCATTATATAGTATAAAATAGTTCCAACATTAATAATTCAGAAGCATACAAATTCATCAGGCAGCAGAGAGCTCACTCACCCCCTTTTGTATGCTCACTTTATCTAAAAGGTATGAAGTGATAGAAATAATTAATACTTGTATTTTTTTCAAGCAGGTATTTTGCTGAACAAAATATTCAATCGTAACTTAATTAAAAATTATTTATACACTCATGATGCAAATACATTCAAAAGATACTTAAATAACACTTGCAATTTTGCTTCTAGCTCACTAGATGGTATACAGTTCTTTCAGGAAACATTTGAAACAATAAGCTTGCTGTCCAATAACAATGCTAAGGCATATTTGCATATGTTCATTTTTTTCTAAAATTTATATACCTTTACAGAAATATATCTAATATTATAAAACTTTCTACTGATAGGTGATAAAATTTTGATTTTTTACTCAATGTTAAAATATCATGCTTACTTTCAGCTTGTATTTTATTCCTATACTCATTATAGCATATATTGAATACTAATGTTTTGATGAGGTAATAAAAAAAGTACTAACCCTAGATTTGTGACTTTTACAATTACTCACAGAATATTGTTCCACCAATATTGAATCCAGATGTCTAATCTTATCAATCATATTATAATTAATAAACTTTTGTGATATGTTAACAGTGTCAGACCATCCTGAATTTATTAAAACAGATAGATTAACTTTATAAGCTAGTTATTTGGTAATTCTTGGAATTGTCAAAAATCAAAAATAAAACAAAATGAAATTGAAAATTTACAAGTGACATAGAAAACCTTAATGCCCTGAACTATTTAGCTAAATAATTACATCTTTCAGTAGGGATACCAGTGAAGAAAGTCTCAGTTATCTTTCAGTGGCCAGCTACTGGTAGTTGGACTATACTCTAGAGAGTATATGAGCAACATAAATTGGACTACTCCTTGTTCTTCTTCTTTATTCAATCAGATCTAAAAGCTATTCATCTAACTAATGTTTATAGACCATTTCATCAAAAAATTGAGACTCTGATTTTTCTTAAATATTAACATTTCAGAAAATTGTAGGCCATAAAAATGTAGATAATTAACATAATATAGAATGTTTTCAGTTGCTCTGTGGAATAAAGTAGTAGCAAAAATAATCCAGACAACAATATCAATAGCATCCCATTTAGGACAGAGATTGATCCAAAAAGTTGAGGGGGAAGAAAAAAGTATAAAAATGTGTACATATGAATTGGGTTATCAAAATCCAAATTGAGTAGAAAATATAAAACAGTAGGCTCTACCTAAGACAATAATGGAAAAAATACAATGAGTAGAAATTATTGTAAAATCACAGGTTACAATCTAGTACCAATTGTTCTTTATGAGGAAGAAAAAATGAATTAATCAGAAGCAAGTAAAAGCGCAAGTCAGAATTGAAGCTGATGAAAGTGGAAGTAGGAATTATTGTGAGAAGATTTGAAGGAACAAGAGATAGTGAGTAACAATAAAGAAAGAGTTTCCAGACAAACAGGGTCAATATCACATTTGACCTCACAGCAGTCATGACAGGAGGTGATGTCCTGTGCAAACTCAAGCCAGATAAAAATTCTGTCATGGATAAGAAGAGGTACACATTCATGCTCTCTTGTACTGAGAAGATATTAGCAATGGATAATTGGTGAGAAAGTGAGAGTCCATTTTCTTTGAAAGTGTAGCTTTTGGTAGGTGGACCATATGGTTATTACAAATGAAATTGTTACACTGAAGCTTCAAGTGAGTACAATATAGTAAACATAGGTAAAAGTACATGTACTATATATGAATCAATGAGACTGAAAATACATTGGATGACATTTGTCTTCAAGGAAATTTTCCAAAATATCTAGAAAATAGTAGAGCTGTGAAATAAATTCAGCCAAATCTGAAGACATTCCTCTATGGATAGTCATCTTGTATTTCTATAAATTAATGAGGAATTTCTCAAAACTATTAAAAGCATAGCTAAGCTTGATAAGGCTTTCAGGAATCACTACTTAAAATAATGTTTACAGACACAGTATCAGTAAAATTTTTTCTCACTACAATTGTAGACAGCAGCTAAAGAAAAGGAAAAAAGACTTTCATTCTTCTATTTTCCTTTTCTATATAGTTTGTTATACAGTTTCTTCTATAGTTTGTTTGATATATAGTTACTTATGATTTTCTTAGAGAGGCAGACATATTAATACAGAAAAAATATGAATCAATATACAAATATTCTCAGAAGTGGAAAATAACATGAAATGTAAATGTTTCTCAAAGATGAACAATAAAATATTCATAACAGAAATTTTTCAAAAGACAGACAGAGATTATATACTTATAGGTAGAAGATAAATATTTGAAATATGATTACTTGAGTTGTTATTAAAAGAAAGCTATCATTGTGAAATGTTGCTATAAGCATAACTGAATGGCTAAAAAACTAAGAAACAGTAAAATATTTCAAAGAAGGAACAAAACTAGATCAATTATTTGTTCTTGACATGATAAAAAAATCTAACAGCCTACTTGGAAAAATATTGCGAAGCTTTCTTATAAAATGAATAATGTATTTACCATAAAAACAAGTAATTATGTACATAGGTATTTATTCTGTAAAATTACAATGTTTAGTCATGTACAAATTTTTACGCTGATATCTGTAGTAGACTTTGCACTATTTTAATACTGTAGCAAACACGAACATTTTTTTCTGTATTTGGTCTATCCAAATAATGGCATGGAAGTCATACATTAAAACTTATAATGTAAGCAACAATTCAGATGTATCAAATGAGAAATATAATGAGTGATAAAGGACGTTTGCAAAGTACTAGCTATTTTATGGCTTAATTCCTGTTATATTCTTACAATGACAAAATTATAAAGCTAAAAAAGTGAGCAGTTCATGGGAAAGTGTGGATAAGTATTACTGTGAAGGGATTCATGAGAAAAAAATTATTGAATTTCATACAGTTTCATCCACATGATAATAGAACTAAATCCACATGCACCATAACAGTTGTGAACTGATGAAGCTTTTAAAATTGATTAAAACTGATACAAAGAATGCAGAATATACTAATATCAGACAGTGTATTACATAAGATGACACCTGAAGATATTTCATAAGGATATGAGAACACTTTTATAATATTACTTCTTGCCAGGGCATACAGATGTACAAATGACTATCGACAAAAATATTTAAAATAAAGGATGCTTTAAATCATAAAAACCTGCTATTTTATAAAAGTTCTAAAATTATGTTTATAAAAGTAGTTTTAATAGAGTAACCCCAAATGGGAAGGGATAAGAATTCTTCCAGAAATCATGTATTATAAAAAATACTGTCAGGTAAGAAATCACTCCATTCAAGTAGTAAAACAGAGGGATCTTACACATCATAAAACAAAACAACAACAACAAAAACCAGGCTATTATCATTGCTCTTTGGCGACATAAATATATCAGATATGGAGAACAAGAGTACTGCCATGAGAACAGTGTGAGTAACCAAAGTCAGAGAGTAGTATATGCAGCCAAGAGGAACTCTCTTTTTATTATATATTTTCTTTATTTACATTTCAAATATTATCCTCTTTTCCGGTTTCCCCTCCAGAAGCCCCTATCCCATTCTCCCTCCTCCTGGTTCTATGAGGGTGCCTACCCACCCACCGACTCACTCCTGCCTCCCCACCCTGTAATTCCACTACACTGGAGCATCAAGCCTTCACGGGACCAAGGACATCTCCTTCCATTGATGTCTTAAAAGGGTATCATCTGCTACATAAGCAGCTGGAGCCATAGGTCCCTCCATGTGCACTCTCTGGCTAGTGGTTTAGTTCCTGGGAGCTCTGGGGGATCTGGTTGGTTGATATTGTGGTTCTTCCTATGGGTTGCTAAACCTTACAACTCCTTCAGCCCTTTCTCTAACTCCTCCATTGGGTTCCCTGTATTCAATCTAATGTTCGGCTTCGAGCATCTGCCTTTGTGTTTGTCAGGCTCTGGCAGAGCCTCTCAGGAGACAGCTATATCAGGCTCCTGTCAGCAAGCACTTCTTGGCACCTGCAACAGTGTCTGGATTTGGTGTTTGTATGTGAGATGAATCCCTAGGTGGGGCTTTCCTTTCAGTCTCTGATTCACACTTTATCTCCATATTGCTTTCCTTGAATTTTTTGTTCCCCCTTCCAAGAGGGACTGAAGCATCCCCACTTTGGTCATCTTTCTTCTTGAGCTTCATGTAGTCTGTGAATTGTATCTTGGATATTCCTAACTTTTGGGCTAATATCCACTTATCAGTGATATGTGTGAGTACATACTGTGTGTGTTTTTTTTCCCTCTGGGTTACCTCATTAGGATAATATTTTCAAGTTCCTTCCATTTGCCTGTGTATTTCATGAAGTTATTGTTTTTAATAGCTGAGTAGTATTCCATTGGGTAAATGTACCACATTTTCTGTATCCATTCCTCTGTTGAGAGACATTTGGGTTGTTTCCAGCATCTGGGTATTATAAATAAGGCTGCTAAAAACATAGTAGGGCATGTGTTCTTGTTATATGTTGGACCATCTTTTGGGTATATATTCAGGAGTGGTATAGCTGGGTCCTCAGGTAGTACTATGTCCAATTTTCTGAGGAACTGCCAGACTTATTTCCAGAGTGGTTGTACTAGCTTTCAATTCACCAAAAATGGAAGAGTGTTCCTCTTTCTCCACATTCTTGCCAGCATGAGGGGGAATCTCAGGGTTGTTTTGATGTACATTTCCTCAATGACTAAGGATGTTTAGGTGCAACCACTCTGGAAATTAGCACAACCTTTACCACAGCACACCAATTAGAATGGCTAAGATCAAATACTCAGGTGACAACAGATGCTGGTGAGGATGTAGAGAAAAAACACTCCTCTGCTGTTAGTGGAAGGCCAAAGAGTGGATGCTTCAGTCCTACTTAGATGGGGGAACAAAAAGATCAAGAGAAGTAGAGGTTAGGAGGGACTTGGGACAAATTGAAGAAGGGAGGTAGGAAAGAAGAGCAGAACCAGGTATGGGATGAGATGGAGTAGATTTATAGAGGGTCAGGAAATTGAATAAAGATGTGTAGCAATGGGAAATGGGGAACTGGGGTTAGCAACTAGAAAGCCCAGATGCCAGGAAAGCAAGAGCCTCCCAGAATCTCAAGGGGATGACATTAGCTCAAATACCCCACAAAGGGGAGGGAGAACCTGTGGAGACCATATTCAGAGGTTAGGCATGGCACTCAGTTTAGGGATGGGGTCACCCACCCATCTCCAAGATTTTAATCCAGAATTGCTCCTGTGTTAAGAAAATACAGGGACAATGAGTGAATCAGAGACTGAAGTAAAGACTATCCAGAGACTGCCCCACCTGGGGATCCATACTACATGCAGACACCAAACCCAGACACTATTGCTGATGACAAGAAGTGCTTGCTGATGGGAGCTTGATATAGCTGTCTATTAGGTCCTGACCAATATAGATGTGCATGCAAGAAGCCAACCATCAAACTGAGGACAGGGATCCCAATAAAGAAGTTGGGGGAAGGACTGAAGGAGCTGAAGGGGCCTTATCAATGGGAGTGGAGGCCCTTGGTCCTATTAAACCTTTATGCCCCAGTGAAGAGAATGCTAGGCAGTTGAGGTAGAAGTGGATGAATAGGAGGGAGAGCACCCTCATAGAAGCAGGGGCAAGGAGGATGGGATAGGAAGTTTGCAGAGAGCAGACTGGGAAAGCAGATAACATTTGAAATGTAAATAAATAAAATATCCAATTGAAGAAAAAAAAAAGAAAAAGAAAATGCTGTCTATTTTTCCAGTGGCATTTAGGAGCTCTTTGATTATAAATTCAGATTTTACTTATTTCACTATTATTATCAGGAATATTCAGGGTCTCTGAAGAGCATGTGGGAGGTGAAACCATTTTGTTCAACTTATGAAATCAAGTGAAGCTTTTTCATATACTCTTATGAGCAGCATGTGTTGAAACCTTCAGCCTAGCCATGTCTTTCTAGCCAAAATTGTTTGAACCAATGAAAGCTAGAAAAATATAAAACACTTGCTAATTCTTTCAGCACTGACTCTTTAAAAGAAAGCCTTACTGATTTGGAAGCTTCCTTTGGGATTTTTCAATTTTTATTCATCGTTTAACCCTGGAAGAAGTTCATAACCTCTACCAAAAATATGCTTTGGGGGCCTACAAATCCATGCTAAGTTTGAAAATGAACTGGAAATAATAGCAGAGTAGCAATAGCTCCATAAAAAAAAACTAGTTCCTAAAGAATAATAATTAACCACGGTTATAGACATCCTCTAATATTGTATCTTGTTGTAGCCTCTGACTATCGTGGGCTATTTTGTTTGATCATTTTTTTTTTTTTTGAGGAAAAGTAGAAGGAGTAGATATGGGGGATAGGGGAAATTGGGAAAGGATATTATTTAAGAGAAGAATATATTTTTCAATGAAAATAATTATTAAATGGGCATATTAGATTC
Organism: Montemys delectorum; assembly: GCA_019843815.1. Classification (NCBI taxonomy): domain Eukaryota; kingdom Metazoa; phylum Chordata; class Mammalia; order Rodentia; family Muridae; genus Montemys; species Montemys delectorum. The sequence continues at coordinate 2,405 of JADRCD010084201.1, read as the reverse complement.
TTTGTTGGGTTTTGTTGGGCCACTTTATGATGGATTATGATAATGTTTTTCTCAGGCATTTTTACTATTGTGGTAAAAAAAAATGTCGAAGGCTACTCCCAGGATTAGAAGTGAGGAGGAACCACCATCTGTCCCAACACTGGGAGTAACTGGGACCAGCAGGACCAGGCCCACAGGAACGCTGCCAGTCCAGTGACTCAGGCTCCTTCCAGTCTGTTTGGGCTGGTGTCCAGAGCAGACTTTGGGCTCAAGCTTCACAGCCAGTCCCACAACACCCAGAGGAAGCTCCACTCCGAGGCGCTCTGACACATCCAGGATCACAGGGTCCCAGAATCACAGGATCACAGAGACAACTTGACTCTGAGGAGTTCTGAAACAACCAGGATCACAGGAAGGACAGGCTTCAGTCAGATTTAGCAAGGGCAGGTAGCATTAGAGATAATCAGATGGCGGGGGGGGGGGAAGCATAAGAAAATAAACAACACAAACCAAGGTCACTTGGCATCATCAGAACCTAATTCTCCCACCATAGCAAGTCCTGGACACACCATTACACTAGAAAAGCAAGATTCAGATATAAAATCACTTCTCATAGTGATGATACAGGAATTTAAGAAAGACATAAATAGCACCCTCAAAGAAATACAAGAGAACACAGGTAAAAAGCTAGAAGCCCTTCACGAGGAAACACAAAAATCCCTTAAAGAACTGCAGGAAAACACAATCAAACAGGTGACAGAAATGAGCAAAATCATCCAGAATCTAAAAATGGAAATAGAAACAATAAAGAAAACAGAAAGAGAGACAACCCTGGAGATACAAAACCTAGTAAAGAAGTCAGGAGTTATAGATGCAAACATCACCAACAGAATACAAGAGATAGAAGAGAGAATCTCAGGGGCAGAAGACACCATAGAAAACATTGACACAACACTCAAAGAAAATGCAAAAAGCAAAAAGCTCCTAAGCCAAAACATCCAGGAAATCCCAGCCACAATGAGAAAACCAAACCTAAGGATAATAGGTATAGAAGAGAATGAAGACTTCCAATGTAATGGGCCAGTAAATATCTTCAACAAAATTATAGAAGAAAACTTCCCTAACCTAAAGAAAGAGATGCTCATGAACATACAAGAAGCCTACAGAACTCCAAATAGACTGGACCAGAAAAGAAATTTCTCCCGGCACATAATAATAAAAACACCAAATGCACTAAACAAAGAAAGAATTTTAAAAGCAGTAAGGGAAAAAGGTCAAGTAACATATAAAGGCAGGCCTATCTGAATTATGGCAGGCTTCTCACCAGGGACTATGAAAGCTAGAAGATCCTGGGAAGATGTCATACACACCCTACAAGAACATAAATGTCAGCCCAGGCTACTATACCCAGCAAAACTCCCAATTACCATAGATGGAGAAAACAAGATATTCCATGACAAAACCAAATTTACACAATGTCTTTCCACATATCCAGCCCTACAAAGGATAATAGATGGAAAACATCAACATAAGGAGCAAAACTACACCCTAGAAGAAGCAAGAAGGTAATATTTCAACAAATCCACACAAACCTAATTCTACCTCTTACAACAAAAGCAAAAGGAAGTGACAATTACTTTTTCTTGGTATATTAATATGAAAATTAATATTACCAACATATCCTAATCAATTGAAAGCCAATAATATGAGGAATTAGAAATTTGTTGTCATCCAATGGTCTCTCTAATTTGGTAATTGGAGAAATAGGTCCAATATTGTACAATCTATATGCACTTTCAGCTTGTTTGTTTGTAACAGTGTCTTGCTGTGTACAACATAAGGGTCTTGAAATCTTGCTTCTTCTATCTCAGCCTCTCTATTAGTAGTATTGTTTATTTCATGTTTTGACACTATACTAAGGTTTTCTGAACAGCTTATATATTTCAAAAGTATTTATGTACCCAAAAGAAACATAGATGATTAACTAGGGAGGTTGCTTGTAAGAGAACAGCAAAGAGTGAGATTGAATGCTTTGCTTGATGTTTGTAACTCTTGTATCAAGTTTGAAGAAAAAGTCTTTATAAGTTACTTTTTCTCTGAGATGAATGCTTTTTCAAATTATTACAGCTAATGAACCAAATTCTTACCCTCACCTGATGTCTGTGCCATCCTCCAAGCAGAACCATTGTTCATTGAAACAGTTGGTGAATGACTTTATGGATAGACCATCTTAATACCTACACCATTTCTTAAATGAATGTAACCTGTTCTCTGTGACCTGAGAATAAATTCACTCACTCAAGTCAAATAGCTTTGACCATAGCAGGAAGTCTGTATCCAAAAATCGAGCCTACAATTCATTTCTTGGTGCAGCAGAACTATCAACTCTCAGCTTAGCTAAGATGGAGGTAAAATCCTTTGGTGAT
>JADRCD010084200.1:0-13657 GCA_019843815.1 Montemys delectorum | reverse complement strand
CTATTAATTAAGTAAGCTGTTAATTAGAACATAAAAAATGAAAGACATCACTTTTCAGATTTCATTTCAGATTGTGGCAGCGTCAGCTGAGAGGAAAGCAAGCACGTGAGTGCAGAGAGGTGGCTGACGGAGAGGTGAGACCCAACAGAGTGTCAGACAGCACTAAGGCTTGGGAGAAAGTCACGTCTTTACCTTCATCTTCCATATTTGGAAGCCAAAAGATAATATCTAAAATGGCAAAACAAGAAAGAGCATGATGAACATCACTTTGGCAATCCAGAGGCAAACACCAGAGAAGGCTGTCCAGCAGCAGACAGCTAGTCCCCAGCCTCACACGGGTGGATCGCTCCACTCAGCTAGAATTCCTGAAAACTTAGTATTAGTACTGTGAGTCTCAACTCAGGTTAATTTGATGAAAGTCACATGTTTATTCACAAGAAAAATCTCTGTGAAGTCACATGCCAAGACACCTGACAAAGTGGCTCTGAGGAATGAAGGTGGTGATTAAGGTTCAACGTGGGGTAAGGATGCAAAGCAGATGGAGTCAGTGGGAAGCCAGCCGGCCAGGTCGCAGCCTTTACACTTCTTCCTCTAACGGATCTCCACCCCTATTTCTACATATCAAGGGCTTTACCAACTAGAAAATCTGGTCTGTCTATAATGTCCAGCTTAAGGCACTCTGGTGACCCGGAGGGATGAGGATACCCTAAGACCCTGAGCCCACAGGCTTGTTCTTGTGCTTCAGGAGTTGGCGTTTCTCAGGTGTTCTCACCCCACCTGGAAAACACCAGGGGAGCCAGACCTAAAGCCTCAGCTTCTGGACAGCTTTCTGGTTTAATCAAAACCTACACATTCCATGGTACTAAAAACAGGGTAGCTGAAGATGCTGAGGTAAGAAAAGCTGGGATTCCTTCTGTTCTCACTTCCAAGTTTAGTTCAACCTAGAGTAACCACTACATCTTACCGAAAGAAAAGTCTCGATGTTCTCATGAACGAAGGAGGCAATATCTTGCCAGTCCAAAATATCTCCCAGCCAGCTGTTCTGACGACTCACATGCATCTTGTGTCCTTTGTGCCTTCCAGAGTGCGTCACGTTCTATGGAACAAGACCAGCGACATGTGAAACTCTCATTTTAACATGTCCAAAGGATAAATGCCTCTGTTTTACACCTGTTTATAATAATTAAGTAAATACTCACCTATGAAAACCCTTGCAAATTTAAGATATTAAGGAAGAGTTCCACCTAAGGACTGGTAGCCCAGCATTTCTGCACTCACATTTCAGGTACTGACTGTGTCTAGGGTGGCATACTGCTTCCCTCCTGAACAGTCAGGAACTCACAACCCCTGTGAGCACAGCACCCAGAGAGAGCGCATGTAAACTTTCACTTCCTTCAGCACCTCTACCTTTTCTTGACTTCCTACATTTGCCTCTTCTTTCTTAATTATACACACTATGTAGTAATGTAAAAGCAGAAAGAAAAGAGACTAACAAAGAGCCAAGAAGGGGTGTGGGCTCTAATTTGTCTATCTGTCTATCTGGAAAAAATTTACATGGGCAGGAAGCACTGAATTTGAAAATGAAATGAACAGACAAAATGAAGTTAAAATTCAGAGGCAAGCTAACATTCCATGTGCCCTTCCTTTCTTCCCTGAGCGCAGATGCTCTATAGTCTGCTACATGTCAGAGGGGGAGGGGACACCACACTTCCCCATGCTCAAGCAGGGTGAGTGACAAGAAAAGCTACTTGTGAAGAAGATCCAGAGTGAGCACAAAAAATTAATGAGACATTTCTAATTGCTTAGCTCTTCAGACAGAATGAAATACTTTAGCTCACATACCACTGCTAACTTTAACTCTCAAGCCTTATCCATGAAAGTTGAACATGACACTAAGCAAGAAACTCAAACTCAGCCACTCTCCTCTGGCATGTTCTTCCTCTCTTCAAGTTAACCCTGGGAAAAAAACAGCAGCTCTGCTGGGTGGTGGTAGCACATGCCTTTAATCCCCAGCACTTGGGAGGCAGAGGCAGGTGGATTTCTGAGTTCAAGTCCAGCCTGGTCTACAGAGTGACCAGCCAGGGCTATACAAAGAAACCCTGTCTTGAACCTCCCCCTCCCCCCCAAAAAAAAAACCCTAGCAGCTCTGCCCACACTGTTCATATAACATGGCTCTCAGCAGCTTACCTGACATGGCATTATAGAAGCGGCCCAGCAGAATCCACTGTTTATATATAATGGAAGCCGTACTTGTTCTACCATAAATTCTAAAGAGTATGTAAGTACAAGCAACACAAAAAGCTGACTGCTGACTGGAAAGGAAAGTCTCTGAAGTTTAGATCTATTTCTGTCTCCTCAAACAGAAAGATTTTTAATGGCTAGAATTCATCAGTTCCACAGGTGGCTATTGAACACTTAAAATATGGCTCACACTAAATCTGAGCTGTGCTGCTGGTGCAAAACACACTCAATAGAGTTCAAAGACTTTTTTTTTTTTTTTTTTTTTTTTTTCGAGACAGGATTTCTCTGTATAGCCCTGGCTGTCCTGGAACTCACTCTGTAGACCAGGCTGGCCTCGAACTCAGAAATCTGCCTGCCTCTGCCTCCCAAGTGCTGGGATGAAAGGCGTGTGCCACCACCACCTGGCTTCAAAGACTTAGTTGTATATTGAATTTATTTTTAGAAAGTATAAAATGACAGTGGGAACACTGAATTAAATGAAATATATTATTAAAATTAATCTCATCCATTTTTAGTTATTTAATATTCTTGTCTGTGTTTAGTTATTTATTGCAGCTACTAGAAAAATTCCACCTATGTGGCTTGTAGAAGCGTGGAGTGTATAACAGCTCAGTGAGAGACTCTGTGCTTATTAACACATATGATACCAGGTTCAATCCCCATCACCATAAACAAACAGATGTGGCTTTTGCATTGCACTGCACACAGCTACTGCAGAGGAAGATACTACATTATGAGCAAATGATGGAATATGGATACCTCAGAGATTACCTGGTTTGCCAAAAAAACTAACCATCAATAGAAGCCGACCCTGACCAAAGGCTTAAATTCCTGCTGCTAGAAAGTGAAGTGAAACTCCAAAGTTAACAAAGTCCTATAGACTTAATCACCCTGTAAAGCAAAAGGGAGTGACTAGTTACTATGGAAACTTAATCTAAAAGAACTGACCTTAACAAACCAAGAGTGATACAGTCTGTCCCACAGTTCTAGAACTTGCTTCTCAATCACAGCCGTATTGTTCACCTTATCTCCTAGAATTTTGTGAAGCTAGAAAAAAAATACAGGTATAATCTGATTAATATTTTTAAGTAATCTAGTATGATCAATACATGCTGGGTCTTTGTTTTGTTTTTAAATGCCTCTGAGTTCCAGTAAATTCCCCATCTTCTCTCCCACTTCTCTTCCTGGTTCTCAGGGTACAAGAGAACAATACAAATGCAAACACAGTTAATGACCTATTTGATCTCACCTGCCCAGAGTAAAACCCTTTCCCTATAAGCCTAGAGCTCATCTCCTATGTTTAAGTCTTGCATTACTCCTATTAAGGGTTGCCATAAGACCCTTAAGTAAGATTTAGGACCTTACATACCAGCACAAATCTCTCCCTGAGTCTGCTGAGACAGGCCAGGTCTGGCAGGACAGATTTCTGGGAACCTGACACAGAGCAGGTATAACTTACATTCACTATAGTATCTCATCCTATTTCCTTATCAGAGACATTTTTAAAAATCAGAGGAAAGAGCTCAGTAGGAGATCACTTGCCTAGCACGTGCAGAACCTTGGCTCAATCCTTAGCACAGGCCAAAAAAAAAAAAAAGGATTTAAGCGAATTTGATTTTTGTATGTGTAAGTGTATTGGGCAAACATATGCACAAATGAGTGTCAAAACCAATGGTGGACGCCAGGTGTCTCCCTTAGTCATTCTCCACTTTACTTTCTGAGACAGGGAGTTTCAGTTAACCTTGAATTCACCAGATTCAACTAGACTGGCAGGGCTGGTCAGCAGCCCTGGGAGGCTATTGCCTCTATCTCTCAGCACTGTGACTGCAACACGACCACATTGGCTTTTTCTTTTGTTCATTTGTTTTGAGACAAAATCTTTCTCATTTGTAGTCTAGGCTAGCCTCCAACTCAGAGACCCACCTGCTTCTGCTTGTACTGGGGTTACAGGTGTGGGTCCGGCTTCATATACATAAGTGCTGGGGAGCAAACGCAGGTCTTCAAGCTTGCATGGCAAACTGGCAAATACTTTACAAACTTAACCATCTCCCAAGTCTCAAAACAATTTTAAAAGACACACATTGGTTTGTAGTTCCATTTTCTTAAAATATCTGCTTCCATTTTTCCCATTTCTTCTATAACTTCCTATCCATTTACAGAGATGAAATATACAATCTCCTTTTTGAATCATAAGTACTTTATCTCTAGTGTTTGTTGCTATCTTACATTCAATGGTGTCATATTCATTTATTAAATTCACTGTACTTAGTCACTACTCACAGGAGAATATATAAACAGACCCAATTTTTAAAGCAGTCAGCATCTTTGCATATAGTTTACGATTCACATCACCAATATAAAAGGAAGAGGAGTCAAGGCAAATAATGCAGTAGCCAACAACACTCCAAGGAGCTGTGGAGGTAACGCTTTTGAGTGTTATAAGGGACACCACTTTCCCCAAGGCATTATGAACTAACTGAAAGCCTTAAAGATATAATTTAGCAGGCGCTAAATGGGAACCATTATTTGATCTTCATTCCTTTAATGATGAAATACTAATTCTCTAAACTGGTTTACAATATGCATTTAGGTCCTTCTTTGCCCACTGATGCTGGTCTTATAAATACTGGAACCAGTTATCTCCCATATCTCCCATATCTGGTGCAAATATCTATCCTCTTATAAAAGTGGTTTGCTCACAAGCTAGACACAAATTATTCATAGTAAATTTAAAAGCTACCTGTCTCTGAAAAGCATTTTAAAACTTTAACTGGCTTTTACTCACATTGTGTGATCTTTGCAACCACTCAAGAGTGAAGAGAAAATGGCTTTGTAAGCTGCAGGTATAACTCAATGGAGTTCATGCATGAACTCAGACCAGTACCTGAAAGGCACTAGTTTTAAAGTGTCTATGGTCCCTGCTAAGGTGCAGAACCAGTACTGAGCTGTTTAACATAGGGAATGGAAGTCTATCCCAGCAAGCCTGGCATTGGGAGGCTGAGGCAGGAGGATTGTGAGTTCAAGCCAGGCTACTCTATACAATGAGACTATCTCACAAAACAAAACGTTCTCTAATGTTCTTTCAGGTGTAGGCTATGTGACTGATACAAGGAACAGCTCACAGAGGTGCTGAGCACCCTCATGCTCCCCTTAGTTACTTCTGTCTCCTAGCACATGGCTGTCAGGTAGTCATAGGCCTCCTACCACCTCTTCCACATCAACTTCTGAGATTCCCCCAACCAGAAAAGGCCTAAAGTGGTTAGTAAGCCTCTAAGAGACAATATCCAGAATGGCCAAGAATGCAATGAAGCACTACCTTTTGCTGGCATCTTGCTCTGAACTCTGACTCCATGGTTAAAAATAATATTGCGTAACTGTAAACACATTGTAGAAACCCACTACAACCAAGGGTGCTGTCGACCCAGTCAAACATTAGTCAGCGACCCAGAATACATCCTGCTGTGTTACAATATACACTGCAAGACACAAGAAGGCTGGATGATGTCTGATGTGCTTAGCACCACTCTTAGCTGACTCCCGAGGCCTAAGGACTGATTAGAGTCTGCTGCCTCACTGAGCCGTTCCCTGCTGCAGCCATTCTATCCTCAAACTAGCTCTCCTGCCCTTCCACCACAAGTCCTCACTACCACTCAGAGCCTTGGAAGGACTCCACCCAGGCGGTGCTTCTTTCCCAGACCTTCACCAACCACTCTCTCCTTAGTGTCTTGGTAGAAATGCTGCTGCCTTAGAGAATTCTTTGAACATTTAATGAAAGCATCATCCTGGAAATGACTCAGTGGTTAAGAGTACTGCCTGCTCTTCCAGAGGTCCTGAATTTAATTCCCAGCAACCACATGGTGGCTCACAACCATCCATAATGGGATCTGATGCCCTCCTCTAGCATGTAGGCATACATGCAGAAAGAGCACTCATATACACAAATAATTTAAAGAAATAAACATTCTTTGTGGCCATAGCAGTTTTGCCTAGCTTCAACCCCTTCTAGACATTAGCTCTTGTAAACCACTTCATGATTTTAAACTGCTTAAGATTTAAAGCTCATTGAAGTCATACATTAGTATCAATGTATTTTTAACTACTGCATTAAAGTATAATTCATACCTTCCAAGTCACCCATTTTAGCAGTTAAGCCAACACTTGTATATATATATAGTTATAGTTTTTTAACCATTACAATTAATTTTCATCACCCATTAGTACTTACTCATTCCCCTCAGTCACCTGTCTCTGGAACCCACCACTCTATTCTCTGTTTAGAGATTTTCCACTTCTGGGTATTTCATGTAAATGGAATCATATGCATGTATTTTATGTCACGACTGATCCTTTATTACTATCACTACTGTGTATACTGAGAGGAGTGCCATGAACACATGTGGATGTCAGAAGACAACTTTTGGAGTTGGTTCCCTCTCCCATCATGCGCCTTCTGGGACTCCAACTCTGGTCATCAGGCTTGGACAGCAAGTGCTTCACCTACTGAGCCACCTCGCCAGCCAATCACTGGTTTTTGTTTTAACTTACCATTATATTTTTAAGGTTAATACATGTAGTGAGATTTATCTGTATTTCTTCAAATTTATCACCTTAAAGGCAAACACTCAAAAGCTCACTATGACCTCACAAAAGCACACTATGACCTCAACATATACACCCGCCCGCCCACCCACACATACACATTTCTACCCTCTATCCCCTTCACACAAACAAACGCACATAGTCATACAATCATACACCACTCACACACTCTTCACACTTGAAATAAATTTACCACATCAGGCTGATCTATATGCCAGCTAATGAACATGTGATGGCTAATATATACTATCCTTCTGTCTTCTAAGTCAGAGCCAAAAATATAACTTTTGATCCCAATGTCTTCATTTTTTAGGCTCTTGAGCAAGAGGTTACATACTTATTTCTTTTCTGTAAGTAGTCTGAAATTTATTTTTTAATCTAAGATGTAGTATTTACCAAAATTCCTTTTTTCTTCTTACCTAAAAGGCAAGAATGTCAGAAAAAATTTCTCCAATAAATAAATCAGAATAAAATCAAAAGATACTTTTCTGGAAAGCTGCACACTCTTTGCAGAAGCCGGCCCTCCTATGACACTTCAAAGGTCTGTACGCATATATTTATCTCTCGCTTATTCATTTTTTTCCAATATCATCATCATGTGCCAATTAATCAAGTGTCTTGGACAGACAGAATGACACTGACTGACAAACCTCCTCTCAACTCACAATGATTTCTTTTTCATAATTTGGGGTGTTACTTTTTGGTATTTGTTTTTCGAGACAGGGTTTCTCTGTATAGCCCTGGCTGTCCTCGCTCTGTAGACCAGGCTGGCCTCGAACTCAGATTCACCTGCCTCTGCTTCCCAAGTGCTGGGATGAATGGCTATCACCACCTGGCAATTTTATTGATTTTTAAGATTTGTTTTATTTTATGAGTGTTTGGTGCTTGCAGAGGACAGAAGAAGGTGTTAAATCTTCTGAAACTAGAGTTACAGAAGGTTGTAAGCCAGTGTGCAGGAGCTGGGAACCTAACCCAGGTCCTCTGCATGAGCAGGTGCTTATCAGGCTCAAGCTACCTCTCCAACACCCTGTTTTTGAATTTTAAACAAGAAACTAATTGCTTGTGCAATTTTGGGGGTACACATTTCAGAACCTTCAATCTTGTCAATCCTTGTATGACTCTACTTGATGACTAACTACTTAATCATATTATGGCTGAAAATTAACTAAATTCTCTGGGCAATATTAGGAGAGGGATACACCCCAAGTCCAGACTGAGAAAGTTATTCTTTAAGTCCAACAACTCTGTCTTCCCTCTCTCACTCTCTCCCTTCACAAGGCTCCACCCCTTTAGTCAAGTTCATCTCAAGTACAAGCACACTCGTGCCTCTGGACCTTCACTCCACAAATAACTTTTTAAAAATATACTCTTCCTTGTTGTGCCATTCCTCCTAGGGTTATCTCAAGCACCATCCTAAGCACTCACTCTAGCTCCAGCCAGATACAGACAGAAAGAAACAAGAACTTAAAGCTAGTCACCAGAGCAAGGCGAATTCATCCCATGGCCATCTGGATCTGCTGAGCCTGCTAAGCCTGTTTTCTCACCTGCAAGTGATAAAACGCCTCACAGCACACAGGAAGCTTGGGCTGTTAAATGAACCTGGAAACCACCAAGCATTGTGAGCAGCAGATACAGGACTCAATGCATTTGCACAATTTCTTTTTCCTCCACAAGGTCTTACTTGACCACTTCAGTTCTGTGATCATTCTATTCTAATGCACAAATAACTCAGATCTATCTTGAAAGAAAGTAAGCAGTCAACCTCTCCAGACTCTTCAGTGCACTGGCACTGCTGAGTGTGATATCCCAAGAGTATTCCACTTTATGGCACCTGCCTGTCCATAGATTTAAATGTATGGATCTCTGCATATCTTCTATCTAATGAAGAAGCTGCTCCTGTGAAAATCCTCAGAGAAAGGCACAAGAAAAGCTCACTTCTTACCTTATGAGTTATCCATTCCCGTCCATACTGATACACATTGTTTGCTGCAGAATTAAGAGCTCGTTGGACCACCTGAGCCTCAGGAAGCCAACTGACAGGAAAGAGAAAATGGAAAGAATATATTTTCAGTATATTCTTCTAAAAATGCTTTGAACTAAAGCTATCGATAATAAATCATTGATGGGTCACTAACACAGAGAACATCTGATGCCAGACCTGAAGATCCTGACCCTGACTCATAGGATCTGCATTCTAGCTCTCCCTGAGATGAGACCTACCTAACCCCCAGCCTCTTTTTCATCCTCTTCTGTCTGGTTTCTCTGGTCACACACACCCTAGCTCATCTGCCTGCCTAGTCAGCAGAGAGGACATGATCCTAGAGCACTGAGATACTCAATATCCAACAAGATTCTCAAAGTATGGGTCATGGGCAACCAGCATGCAACCTTCCTGGCAGTCTGTTAGAGATGAAAATGCTTGAGCCCAGTGCCAGACCCACTGAAAGAGAAATGTGCACCCTAAGAGACCCAGCAGATGTCTGACATCCACAGACCCATGGAAATATGAAACCAAAGAATCCAGGAATTAAAAGGATGAGCTAATTATTTTCAATCTTCCATCTACCCATCTCTTCCTGTGGAATCTCTTCACAAAGGTCTGGACATACTAAAAACTGCAACTAAAACTGCAGTTTTCAAGTTTCATTTGTTCTACAGTATGAGGCCTCCCCTATACCTCAACCAAGAGGCCTTTTCATATACTTAGTGCTTTCCAAAACCCAGGAATACTTTGTATATTCCCCAAACTGTCCATCAATGTTATATACCTATAGGCACAATGTTATTATGCCCTGTGTAAAGATTACCCTTGTATTATTCAAATGCCAATTTGTGTGTGCCCATATCTGGTTTATTTATTTATTTTATGTGTATGAGTACACTGTAGCTGTACAGATGGCCGTGAGCCATCATGTGTGTGGCTACTGGGAATTGAACTCAGGACCTCTGCCGGCCCTGCTCCAGCCCTGCTCGCTCTGGTGTAATTCACTGTAGCTGTCTTCAGACACACCAGAAGGGGGCGTCAGATCTCATTACAAGTGGTTGTGAGCCACCATGTGGTTGCTGGGATCCGAACTCAGGATCTTCGGAAGAGCAGTCAGTGCTCTTACCCGCTGAGCCCTCTCGCCAGCCCCTGGTTTCAGTTCTTATTTTGAGACTCTCCTCTCTCAATGTTATAGAAGCATTGCTCCCCAATTATTCCCTGATTGGTCAATAAAGCTAGTTGATCAGCCAGTGACTGAGCAGGGGAAAGAATAGGGGCTGAACGCAGTGTCAGAAACTATTTCTAATCTTAAGTACTTCCTCACCACAGTATTCCAGTTTATCAAAGCTCTGGCAAACGGTATTCTTCTCTTCTAATGTAGCTGTATCAATGGATACTGGTACATACAAACAGATGCTGAAACTAGGTCACCCATGTGTACCCTTTTCCAAAACAGTATTCTTACTTTGCCCACTCTGGGTGATTTGCTAGAGTTTCATTAATCAGACTACTTGTAACTTCAATCATGTGTACACTCTCTTGATGTACCTATAATATAAAGAGGAAAAAAATGTAAGTAATAAACATAATTCAAAATATCTTTTTCTATTACACTTATAGGATCAAATAATTATATATCCTGGTTTTTATTAATTTAGAAGTAGGTATTTATAAGTTGCTAAACATTATATACTCAAATATATATATACTACTTCCCTGTTATCAAGCTCAACAAACTGCCTTTAAAAAAATCCAAACACTTAACTCATAAACAACTAGTTCCCGCGTACATACGTAAGTACAGATTGTGTCCATGCTTGTATCTTCATATGCAATACCAAACCTCTGTGCTAATACAGTGAGTATGCAGAGTGAGATACACAGCAAATAAGCCAGAACATGGTTCTGTGTGGATCTGCATATAGAAAAGCCACTGGGTACTGACACTGAAACTTGCCTGTTGTAGTAGTTTGAATAAAAATTCAAATTTCCCCATAGGCTGATATATTTGAATGCTCAGTCACCAGGGAGTGGCAATATTTGGAAAGGATTAGAAAGTGTGGTCTAGTTAGAAGTATGTGTCACTGGTGGTAGGCTTTGAAGTTTCAAAACCCCACCCCGGGCTCAGGCTCTTTTCTGCTGTCAGTGGATCAGGATGCAGCTCTGTGCTCCAGTACTATGCCCCGCTGCATGACACCAAGCCATGCTCCCCATCATGATGACAATGGACTAAGACTCTGAGACAGTAATCAAGCCCCCAGTTAAATGCTTTCCTTTGTAAGAGTCGTATTGACTACAGTGTGTCTTCACAGCAAAAGAATAAAGACTAAGGCACTTGCTCAATAACTAACAAGACGAGCAGGATAAAGATGGGAGAAACCAAGTCAAGAAAATGTTTTCTTTATTACTTTAGTTCTCCTAAACTTACACTTCTTAGAAGCTTCGAGGTGCTATCTAACATATCAACCACAATTTACTTCAAGCTAATACTGACTTACATGAAGTAACTGCTCATCAATACAGCTCCATTTCCAAGCCCTTTCTTTGTATTGTGGTATACTATGTACACATAACATCCACTGAGTAGTTCATCTTTATATCACAAAGTCTAGAACAATGTACCACATGTTACATTACAAATACTAATAGTTACATTATTAAAAAAAAAAAAAAAAAACAACTAAAAGAGGGAGCTGAGAGATGGCTCATTGGTTAAAAACACATGCTGCTCTTGCAGAAGACCGAGATTCAGTTCCCAGCACTCATGTGGAGACTCAGACTTATCTGTAACTCTGGCTCCAGGGGACCCAACAGCCACTCTGACCTCTGAGGAGGACTGTGCACACACATGCACACAAAACAGTCATATACATAAAATAAAAGTTAAAAAAACTAAAATATCACAGGGAAAAAAATCTGTAACTTTTCCATATGCCCAAGTGTTACCCCATTCTCTCCCATGGAACCAAGGAATCTGCAGTCCTGTTACTTCAACTGAAAAAGTCATTTTTTTGTTTGTGTCTAGTTATTTTAAAGATAAGGTCTGATAGCATATCTCCAAGGACTGGGGCTGCTTGTAGTCATAGGATCTCCAACTGCATGCCAGAGTAATGGAGAGACTTTGACAGCCCAGGTCATCACAAGGACTGCAGCTGCCACTCAGCTTTCCTATATATTTTGGAGGGGAAAAAAAAAAAAAAAGATCTGGCTCTGTAGCTCTGGCCGGGTGACTAGTGTGGTGTGGCCCACTACATTATTTTAGCTCTCCTTACAGAACACATCTGCCATCCATTAATTCTGTCTGTTGTAATTTATCTGGAATGGTTTTATTTTGCCTTTACTTTTTGAAAGGGAAGAGAATCAAGTAGAAACTCAAGGCGGTGTCTTGGGCAACACTGCCACACTTCCAGCTCTTTACTCTTTCTTTTTAAGGAACAGAGCGTTAAACATAAAATCCTTGGCCGTCAGGCTTCTTGTTCTTCAGTGTTCCCTTTAGCCCTCTGTCTTTTCCTATGGTTCCTGTTTTGCTCCCTCGGTGCAGTGGCTACCTCCTTTACCTCTCTCTGGCTTTCAGCAGCTTCAGCAGCCCTGGAATGGGCTGCGGTAGGGTATGTCTGCTCATTCTGGAGTCTGCTGAAATCTTTGCACTATCGTGAGACTACTTTTCTTGCCTTTCCCTTCTCAGCTCTTGACATGCCTACTGGATGCTACGAGAAGGTCGGCATGCATCTCTGAGGCTCTGGCCACCTCCAGCTAGACTTTGCCATTATTTTACAACCATAACACCATTAACTCTTTCTGGAAAGATATGAACAAACATTTAAACACTCCACACTGACGACAGATGGAAGAAATGATTCTGCTCAAGTCTAGCTTAGTGATCCAGCAAGTGTAACTGAATTATTCAAACGTGGGTGAGAGGTTACCTACAAGAGCATAGGCAACTGTAAAGGCAACTGCAGCACCAACATGAAAAGTTACATCCCCGCCTCAGCCATGAACTTCTTCTATATTCTCAGGAGAAAGAGCTCCAAGTGCCTCTGAAGAGCTGCCTTGTTAGCCTAGTACACTGATTTCAGAACAGAAATGGCCACGCCACACCTGAAGGATGGCATTCCACAACAGACACCAACCACACAGACCACACAGGCCACACAAACAAAAGAGACTGCACCAAACATGCAAACACAATTCCTCAGAGGAAGCTGCAGAGTTTTGCTGCAGAATAACTAGAAGCTAACATGACTCTAGGAATTACCTAGCTGGTCATTTTCCAATGGCTTTAAGTGGCATTGGTTAAGAACTTGATAGTTTTATTCTTGTTTTCTGTGGAGAGGAAATTACATGACAAACTCAGTCTGCTGTTGTTCCAAAGGACTTTAAGAAAGTAAATGTGTGACAAAAGTGTATTTAAGACTGGCACTGAAGCTCTTCACTGCTAGCAGAGTGGAGCTGTCACTTACTGGAACAAAAAGACTGTGAGAAGAACAGTTTCTGATGTTACATTTAAGGTACCTACTAGACACTCAAGTGGACACTGTCTTGGTATTCCAGAAAACGATGCCTTTACTGGGGAAAAAAAAGCCAGATACCCAATAGGGTGCCCTCAAAAGTTCAGTCCACTTAAATCCTACACAAGAAAGAAATGGCTCACCAGGCAGTAGTGGCGCACGCCTTTAATCCCAGCACTTGGGAGGCAGAGGCAGGTGGATTTCTGAGTTTGAGGCCAGCCTGGTCTACAGAGTGAGTTCCAGGACAGCCAGAGCTATACAGAGAAATCCTGTCTCGAAAAACCAAAAAAAAAAGAAAGAAAGAAAGAAAGAAAGAAAGAAA
>JADRCD010084193.1:0-13349 GCA_019843815.1 Montemys delectorum | reverse complement strand
ATGGTGGGAGAATTGGGTTCTGATGATGCCAAGTGACCTTGGTTTGTGTTGTTTATTTTCTTACACTTGCCTCCTGCCATCTGGTTATCTCTAGTGCTACCTGCCCTTGCTAAATCTGACTGGAGCCTGTCCTTCCTGTGATCCTGGTTGTGTCAGAACTCCTCAGAGTCAAGCTGTCTCTGTGATCCTGTGATTCTCGGATCCTGTGACTGTGGGCTTGTTAGATTACCTGGGAGTGGAGCTTCCTCTGGGTGTTGTGGGACTGACTGTGGAGCTTGCGCCCAAGGTCTGCTCAGGACACCAGCCCAGACAGACCGGAAGGAACCTGAGTCACTGGGCTGGCAGAGTTCCTGTCCCCACTTGCTACTTTTGCATAGGACCTGGGGTTCAGTACCCAACCTCACATGGCAGCTCATACCCATCAGTAATTCATTTTCCAGAGGATCCAGTGCCCTCTTTTGGCCTCTGAAGGCACCAGGTCCATATGCAAACTATCTATCCATCCACACATATAAACATATATAATATCTTTTCTGAAAAGATTAAAAGCAGAAAAGAACAAATATTATTGAGTTCACATGATTCATGTCATATGGTTCACAACGACTCCAGTTGGGGGGGTCTAATGCCCTCTTCTGGTCATTAGAAGAACTGCACCCAAATGCACATACCCCATTACCACCACCACACACATACATATTCATATACACACAGCTTTAAAAAAAATAATTTTGTAAAAAGTTCAGTCTTAACGTAGTGGTGGTATTGCACGCCTTTAATCCCAGCACTCAGGGAAAAGCAGGCGGATCTCTGAGTTCAAGACCAGCCTGACCTACAGAGTGAGTTCCAGGACAGCCAGGGCTACACAGAGAAACCCTGTCTCAAACAAACAAACAAACAAAACCTGGGTGTTGGTGCTTTAATCCCAGTTCTGAAAAGGCAGAAGGTTCAAGGCCAGCCTGGTCTACCGGACTAGTTCCAAGACATCCAGGGCTACACAGAGAAACTGTCTTGAAAAAACAAACAACAACAACAACAACGAAAGTTAAGTCTGTACTACTTTAAAAAGTGTTATATATATATATATATATATATATATATATATATATACACACACATACATAATATATATATTATATATATATAATGTATATTTTTATGTATATATATATAATGATTTAAAGTCTGTGGAAGGATTACACATGTTACATACAAATACAAGCCAAATTTGGTCCTGAACATTTTGTTGTTTGTTCTTTTGTTTTCTTTTGGTTTTTCGAGACAAGGTTTCTCTGTGTAGCCCTGGCTGTCCTGGAACTCACTCTGTAGACCAGGCTGTTCTGAACTCAGAGATCCACCTGCCTCTGCCTCCCAAGCGCTGGGAGTAAAGGCTTGCATCAGCACTGCTACACCTCCACCACCCTGCTTTTTTCTCTAAATTGATGTTTATTTTTATTTCATATGCATTAGTATTTTGCCCGCATGCATGTCTGTTGGAGCCTCTGGAACTGGAGTCATAGACAGTTGTGAGCTGCTATGTGGTTACTGGGAATTGAACTCAGGACCTCTGGAAGAGCAGGCAGTGCTCTTAACTGCTGAGCCATCTCTCCAACCTCCACACCCAGCCTTTTTTTTTTTTTTTTTTTTTTAGACAAGGTTTCTATGTGTAGCCCTGTTTGTCCTGGAACTCACTCTGTGGACCAGGCTGGCCTTGAACTCAGAAATCTGCCTGCCTCTGCCTCCCAAGTGCGCCACCACTGACTGTTTTTTTTTTTTTTTTTTTTGAGGCGATTTTAAGTAGTCCACTTGAACTCAGTATATAGCCAAGGGTGATCTTGAACTTCTGAACCTCCTGCTACCACATTCCAAGTGCTGGGATTACAAGTGTGTGCCAACACATCTAGCTGCACTATTTATATAAAAGACATGAGCATTTGAGGATTCTGCAATAGCAGGGATTCAGCAGACACCTATATATAGACAGATGGCCATATTCACATGAGAGGCCCGCATGTCTACTTTCCTCCTGTGTGTCCCTCAGCGTGTCATTTTTCTCTTCCTTCATATGCCCTGTAGTCGCTATTCCTGGTTGCAAGCCCAAAATGTCTGCCTTATTAATTTTTTAAAGGTCACACACAGGTAGATAGATTTAGACAAGCTGAAGGCTGAGGATGAGAAATGGAGGTAGTACCTAGGAGCCAGACACTAAAAAATGATGTATCTCAACAAAGGACTGCATCTAACGCCCTGAGAAGCAAAATTCAGAAGAGGAAAGGGAAGCCACAGGATCGTGTCCCCTGCTGGCCACCTCCTTCTAGAGTGCTATCACTTCCCAGAGGCATTTCCAACTTTTTTATTTATTTATTTATTTATTTGCCTTTGATAAGCAGAAAAAAAGGACAGAAAGGGGCCAGCCCTGGGTCGTGGTGGCACACAGCTGTAATCCCTGGATTTGGAAGGAAGATCAGGGTTTACAGACATCTTTATCTTAATGAGTTGGAAGTCAACCTAGATTATGTGAGACCCTTTCTCAAATTAAAGAGGTGGGGGCATGTCTTAGTCAGGGTTCTCTAGAGTCACAGAACTTATGGTAGTTTCTATGTAGTAAAGGAATTTGTTGATGACTTGCAGTCTGTAGTCCAACTCTCAACAATGGTCAGCAGCAGCTGTGAATGGAAGTCCAAGGATCCAGCAGTTGCTCAGTCCCACAAGGCAAGCAGGAGCGATCTTCCTTCTTCCCATGTCCTTATATAGGTGTCCAGCAAAAGGTGTGCCCCAGATTAAAGGTGTGGTCCTATCACACCTTTAACCCCAGATGACCCTTGAACTCAGAGATCTTCCTGGCTTAATCTTCTGGGATTCATAGCCACTATGCCTCAAGGTCTCCATGCCAAGATTCAGGTCGGAAACTTGTATCTCTCAGCCTCCAGATTAGGGCCACAGGTGAGCCTTCCAATTCTGGATTGTAGTTCATTCCAGATAGAGTCACGCTGACAAGCAGGAGTGGCCACTACAGGGCATATGAAGGAAGAGAAAAAAGACACACTAAGGGACACACAGGAGGAAAGTAGTTTTCAGGGTTCTGTGCTCAAAGTTGTGCTTGTGTGCATTCAATCAACTGTGGGGGCTGTATGCAGTACCTTTGGTAGACAGAAAGTTTGAAGGAAAAGAGCCATGTGAGAACATTTTTATGAACTTCTGGGAAATTGCCTAAAGTTACCTTTGCTGAAAGTTACCAGTTCTTCTGACCGAGTGTGCTGAGGGCCTCTTTTTCAATTTTTTTTTCAATTTTCTTTCTTTCTTTCTTTCTTTCTTTCTTTCTTTCTTTTTTTTTTAGACTAGGGCACACTATTTACAAAGCACAGACTGACTTTGAACTCGTGACTTTCCTTTTCAGCTTCCTCAGTATTGAGAATACAGAAGTGATCCACTAAGCTAACCTTTGTTTCTCAGCCTAAATGGGTGCTGGTGCCTCCTTCCTTTAATCCTGAGCCAGGCAGATCTCTAATAAGTTCGAGGCCAGCCTGGTCTACAGAGTGAGTTCCAGGTCAGCTAAGGCTACACAGAGAAACCCTGTCTCGAAAAGTCAAATAAATAAATAAATAAATAAATAATAAAAACCAAAAATGAGTGCTGCTTTTGTGTAGACGATAGATGAGCCGGCATAACTGCGACAATCCATCATTCTCCCCACCTTTCACCCTTCTTCAGCCTCCCTGGGCTCTCAGCTAACTAAAGCTAGTCCCTGCCTGTAAAGAACTACATCTCCCGTCGACTTCCGCGCTCAACAATAGGAACGTTTCCTTCCTGCCTGAAGCCTTCCCCTCCTATAGTGTACCAGGCTCCGCCCTGCTGCCGCTAAGGTACGTCCTCTCCCCTAACGTCATTGGCCCCAGTTCCCGTCTCTTACGTAAGCCACTGCCCACTCAACCAGGCTGCACCCCCCTTGGGGGCGTGGTCACCTTGTTCCAGCTTGAGAGCTATTGGGTCTCTAAGTACCATTGGGGCGTGGCTACGGGAACCGGGCGGGCCCATTCCGAACTGCGGCTGTGGCGTTCGCGGCGGTGGCATCTAAGCATGCACGCGACAGGTTTGGCGGCGCCGGCGGGGACGCCCCGGCTGCGTAAGTGGCGTACGTGGCCGGCTGAGGAGATCGGGCGGGCGAGGGTGTGGCAGGGCCGTCGCGGCGGTTGGCGAGGTCACTCCAGGTCGGACGGAGGTCACGAGATCCGGGACCTGGAGTTTCTAGGTGTGCACAGCGCAGGGATGCCACGTCCGGGTAGGGGGCGCATCGCGGGTAGGTTCTTTAGAAAATTCTTTTAAAAGAAAGCAAGTTGGAGGAAGATTTAGTGCGATGTTCAGAGAAACGCTACTTCCATTCATTTGCAGTCAGCGATTTGACTTCCTGTGCTCCCCACCTTTCCGAGGGTCTCCAGTGCCCACGAGCTGTCACCCACGCTCCAAAGGACGGCTCCTGGGCACTCCTTGTGTGGACAGGGCCATATTTACATCCCATTTACGATCACAACCAGTACTTATTGTCCTGTTAACCTCCTTTTCCCAGCTTTGTTAACCTCTTTTCCCAGATGTAAATTTGAATTCCTCTTGGTCTCTCAATATATATCTACGTCTTGTTTGTTTCATTTATTCAGCTAACAGACCTTGCTCCAGTGAACCTTGTGCCAGGCCCTGGGCTGGAATTTAGGTATACACTAGTAACCACAGAGCCCTGGTCCTTGTTTTCTTACAGCTATAGAGTTCAGGAGGAACATAGACACTTTCCAAGGAAGGAAACATGTCACTCAACTAGAGTAGTTGGGGAGTAGAAAGAACCAGAGAGTGTGTGTAGTCTGGATTGTGACTAGGGTTTGAGGAGGCTCCATTTACCCCTTCACTCCTTAGTGTCTGGCCATCCTGTGATGTGTGACCAGCCAGCATTTATTTCTATCATAGAGCTGCCAGGACAGAGCAATGGAACTGCTGTGGTAGAAGCATGGGGGAGGGGAGGGGAGAGGACACACCTATAACCCCAGCATGTGGGAATTGGAGGGATGAGGGTTATGGGTTCAAGGCCTGCCTGGGCAACATGTGTTTAAAGAAAACGGTGGGAGAAGTCAGAGATGGATTCCCAGCGATGGCTCCAGTAAGGGCGCCTGCCACCAAGCCTGACTATGGATGGATCTATGATGGATACACACACAAAGACGAATTAGTTCTTTTTAATAGAGTGCTGGACAGATGAGGATGTGGAGTGCACAGGCAGATGGGTTGGGGCTGGGATGGAGGTGTGGAACTCAGTTGTTCGGACTGAAAGTGTCCTTGCGTCCTTGAAGAAGACATGCCTAATGATGAAAGAGCTGGGGGATTCGTGGAGAGAAAGGCAGTGGAGGCTTGGGCCAACAAGATACACAATTCAGTTGATGCTGAGGAGGGAAATCAGGAGCCTGGCCATTATGAGAAGGGACAGTGAGGGAGAACATTTGAGCAGAGTCCCTGGTGTGATGCAGCAGGCTCCTGGGGGGAGGGGATAGGTCGAGGTTGATAGGACTGTATGTTAAGGCAAAGAGGTTGTCAAAGTTGGGACCTGAGAGGCCTTGGGGCTGGGGCCAGAGCCACTGACAGGGTTGAGGAAGTGTTAGACTATGAAGGGATCATACAGGTAAGCAAGGCACTTGTAAGAACTTGTAAGGCAGAGGCAGGAGGATTACCCATGAGTTCAAAGCCAGCCCAGACTACAGAATGAGTCCCAGAACAGCAAGAGCTACATAGTGAAGACTTGTCTTTAAAAGGAAAAAGATAAATGTATCAGAGGATCACAGAGCAAAGACTGGTGGTACAAGCCTAAAATCCCAGCCACCTGGGAGAAAGAGGCAGGATCTCAAGTTCTAAGCGGCCTTCTTTTAGGACCTCTGCTCGCTCTGGTAGGCCCTGCTCGCTCAGGCCCAAAGGTTTATTTATTATTATAAATAAGTACACTGTAGCTGTCTTCAGAAGAGGGCGTCAGCTCTCGTTACAGATGGTTGTGAACCACCATGTGGTTGCTGGGATTTGAACTCAGGACCTTCAGAAGAACAGTTGGTGCTCTAACCTACTGAGCCATTTCACCAGCCCCCTGTTTTCTCTCTTTCTTTCTTTGTTTTGTTTTGTTTGTTTGTTTGTTTGTTTTTTCGAGACAGGGTTTCTCTGTGTAGCCCTGGCTGTCCTGGAACTCACTCTGTAGACTAGGCTGGCCTTGAACTCAGAAATCCGCCTGCCTCTGCCTCCCAAGTGCTGGGATTAAAGGCGTGCGCCACCACTGCCTCGTCTGTTTTTCTCTTGAGACAGGTTCCTACTGTGTAATGCTGGCTGTCCTGGAGCTCACTATGTAGATCAGGTTGCTCTCAAACCTATAGAGTTCCACCTGCCTCTGCCTCCTTAATGTTGGGATCAAAGACATGCACTGCCACACCCCAGCAAGATCCTGTCTGGAAAGTGAAAGGGTTGGAGATGCAGCTAAGTGTTAGAATTCCTGCTTAGCACACACAAGGCCCTGGTTTCCAGTGCTCAGTTCTTAAAAGAATATCTCTGGCTAACCACTGGAGACTTCCTTCAATGGGGCTAAGAATAGATAAGGAACTTGGGGTGGTGATGGCACACACCTAAAATGCCTGCTCTCCAGAAAATCATTAGTTTGAGGGCAGCCCAAGCTACATAGCAAAACCCTGACTCAAAAACCAAAAGGAAGCGGGCGGTGGGGGCGCACGCCTTTAATCCCAGCACTTGGGAGGCAGAGGGTTTTGTGCACCATGTACTCAGAAGCTGATGACTGTGCCTAGAGCTCTGGTTGCAGTTGGGATGTTGGCATTGTCAAGCATCTCCTGCCTTAATGTTGTGTAACAATTGTTTTCCATCACCTCTGATTGGTTAGTAAAGAGCTGATCAGCCAATAGCTGGGCAGGAAAAGAGGAGGCAGGCCCTCTGATCCCAGTGGGAGTCTCTGCTGTGGACCAGAGAGAGAATTTCTGAGTTCGAGGCCAGCCTGGTCTACAGAGTGAGTTCCAGGACAGCCAGGGCTACACAGAGAAACCCTGTCTCGAAAAACCAAAACAGAAGGAAAAAGAAAAACAGGTGGGAACAGGCAAGATGCTTAAGTCCAATAGGCAATGAGAGGGACGGAAGAGAAGGTGAGGCACTATGAGGCTAAGGGATAGTTGGCTGGCTGTCACGGGGGAGCAGGTGGGCAGAAAGGTGAGGCCTAGAGGTGGCCATGGCTAGGAGATTGCACTCTGTGGGAGGAGGGCAAGAGTGGAGAATTAGGTCACCCATTTCTGAGAGCTGGAAAGGATCCAAGCCAGAGAATGTCTGGGAAGGTGGGAGCACTGGCTATCTTATCTGCTGCTAGGTCTTCAGCGGGGCCTTACAGACAGAAGCACCAGCCAGACATTTCTGGGTGAGATGTGTGAGGTCAATTGCTAGTTTTGTGGCGTCTCAGGAGTGGGATTGGAGGTTGGCACCACCTAGGTTGAGGATCAAATGCTCATAGGAGGAACAAGCTGGGCCAGAGGGATAGGCCTGTTGTCCTAGATACATGGAAGGCAGAGGCAGAAGGGTCTTGAGTTCAAGACCAACCCAGGCCAGCTACATAATGAGAGCCTTTTTCAAAAAAGGTGAGGGAAGGACTGGGGAAATGACTCAGTCAAGCCAGGTGCACCTTGCTCAAGTGGGAGGACCTGAGTTTGTACCCACATAAATAGCCAAGCATGGCAGTTCATGCTGTGATCCCTGCCCTTCACAGGCCAAGACAGAATTCCAAGGGCTTGTCATCTGGCCTGCATAGCCAGATCATCGAGCTACAGGTTCAATGAGAGATCTAGTCTCAAAATGTAAGGTAGAGAGTGATTGAGAAAGACAGCTGTTGTTGGCCTCCACACACACATGCGCACACCCAAACAGGTACATGTGACTCGGGAGATATGGCTCATTAGTTAAGAGCCATTAGTCACTTGTTGCTCATGCAGAGGACCGAGTTCAGCCCCTAGCACCCATGTGGTGGTTCACAGCAACAGGCAAAACTCAATACACATATAAATAAAATAAGGCTTTAAAAAGAAAGTGGCACAAGTTCACACAAAATTCGTCTCAGCCTCCTGAGTGCTGGGGCTGCAGATGAGAACCACTATGCCCAGCTGTCCTGGCAGTCAGCTCAGTAGACGGCAGGTTCACCATGGTCTGACTGTTCCTCCCAGTGTTGTGCAGTCTGACAAACACAGTTCCCAGCGCTCAACAGCCCATATCCGTATCCGGGACTCTGCCTCCTACATACTGGAAAAAGAGACTTGCAGCACTGGGCCTGGCTAGGTGAGCTCTGGAAGTGGGAGTGGTCTTGCAGTACCCGTCTTTGGTCTTGGTTTTCTCTGTGAAACGTGAGCAATAGCAAGCTGCCTTCAGAAGCCCGTAGCCTCACCTGGTACATCTTACCTCCAGTGTGTGACTCAGAGAAGCTCACACCCATGTCTCAGAGGCTCTTTTCTTTCTGAGAGCCTGTCCCTTAGCCCTTGTGCTTAAGTCTGAAGTGGAACATCTTTATTGATAACTTAAAAATGGTGATAGTCTCAGTTGTATTGGGCTGGCTGTGAGTAAGTGGCTTAACTGCTGTGTTGTACACACGGGGTGGGATTGATGCTCCATGCTATCCATCGAACTGGCTGGGTTGCGTCCCCTAGCTGCTAAGCTTGTTCTGGGAACTACGGGATTCACCTGCACCCCAGGGACCCTATAGTGAGCAAGAGAAAAGCTCATCTGCTTGTGGATGCTCAGTGCTGTAGACATCAGTGGAGGAGGGGTTGGTGGGGACTGCCAAGAGAGATACATTGCAGAGATACATGCAGCAAGGCCTTGGGGCAGAGAGCAGGGAGCTATCAGAGTTAGGGGAGAGCAATGCAGGCTGAGGCTAGTGCAGAGCCCTGAGCTGAGCATGTGCCAGGGACATTGAGAGGCCAACTGGCGGAGGCGTGGGAGTCAAGTCAGGAAGTAGGAGCAGAAGCTCTGTTTGTCGTGGTTGTGTAGGATTTGTGCAGAGTAGACCCCAAGATGAAGGAGCTCTCACCATTATCATGGAAAATGAGGGGTAAATGGTGGGTAGGGGACGGTAAAGGATGGAT
The DNA here is from genome assembly GCA_019843815.1 of Montemys delectorum. NCBI lineage: Eukaryota > Metazoa > Chordata > Mammalia > Rodentia > Muridae > Montemys > Montemys delectorum. The sequence goes on along the minus strand of JADRCD010084193.1, from coordinate 4,209 downwards.
GATGGATAGATGGATGGGTGATGGGTAAGTAGATGAATGGATGGATAGATGGACAGATGAATGGATGGATGTAGAGATAGCTGGCTGATGGATGGGTGGCAGGATGGCAGCCTATCTGATGTCACAACAGGGCCTTGTCACCAGAGACCCTTGTGGCCAGGAAGAGTGTTGGAACCCCAGGGCAGAATTAATAAACTTCCCTTTCTCTCCGCAGCCTCAAAGCGGAGGGTGCCAGTGTCCCAACCAGGCATGGCTGATCCCCACCAGTTTTTCGATGACACGAGTTCAGCCCCGAGCCAGGGCTATGGAGGCCAGCCATCACCTGGTGGTCTGGGTTACCCCACTTCTTCATCCGAGGCAGCCTTTCTGGCTGCCCCTATGTCCAACATGGCGATGGTCTACGGGAGCAGCCTGGCCGCTCAGGGCAAGGAGCTGGTTGATAAGAATGTGAGTCGGCTGACACAGTGGGCTGTAGGCTGGGAACAAAGGGCTGACGGGGGAAGGGGGCCACAGGGCCTTAGGCTTGAGCTTCACCCCTCCAGATCGACCGCTTCATCCCCGTCAGCAAGCTCAAGTATTACTTCGCCGTGGACACAGTGTACGTGGGCAAGAAGCTCGGACTGCTCGTCTTTCCCTACCTTCACCAGGTGAGTAGCATGTGCTCAGCGCATGCCGGGAAACAGGGTGCTAGGAATCCCCACCCTGGGGTGCTGCCACCGCCTCACTTCTCTCCACAGGACTGGGAGGTACAATACCAACAGGATACCCCGGTGGCCCCCCGCTTTGACATCAATGCTCCAGACCTCTACATTCCAGGTTGTCCCCTTCCACCACTGCCTGGGCATGTCTGGGACAGGTATGTGGGTGCCTGGTGCCCAAGAAGGGCTTCCCTCTTCTAACGGGTGTCTCTCTTCCACAGCCATGGCTTTCATCACCTACATCTTGGTGGCCGGCCTTGCACTGGGGACCCAGGACAGGTAAGGATCCTAGAGCAGGGGAAGACATGGGGATATGAGGCCAAGAGCCATCCGAGAGGTCTCAGCTCTCTTGTCCTGGGACAGCTCCACCTTGTGGCCAGTCACCTGAGTGACACCTTTCACTCATCCACTTGGAACCTGTCAAACCCATTTGTGCTGGGCCATCTTCTAAATCCAGCCTTCGTTCCTCTTGGCCTCCACCCACAAGTCTATCCTCATGTTCACAGTCCCTAGATAAGTTGATCCCCACCTTCACCCCTTACAATCTTGCCCTAGCAACTAGAAGCTCTAAGAGGTGGGCCTGGCCTCCTCTGTATCCTGTAAGCTGTTAATGGCTGGGAAGGTCAAGCAGCTGACCCAGCCCTGCTGCTGCCGCCTCCTCAGGGCCCTTGCACATCCAAGTAGTTCACTGACACAGGAATGTGTTCTTCCCCTCCATGTCCCAAACCTGTTCCTTCACTGTTTCCATCCTGTGTCATTTCCTAACCCCCCAGGCTGATCAGGCCCCACCTCTCCCTCACAGTCACCGGTTCCTTCCCGTTTGTGGTGTTGAGAACCAGTGTCATAGAACTAGTGAATTCCTTGCCGAGGCTCCAGGATGGGGCAAGGCCCCTTCCCTACCAGTTCCTGACTTCAGCCCAGCCACCTTTTCTTAAGGGAGGACCTTCCTGGTACCCTCACAGGGCTCTGAGGTCCCCATCTAAGTCCTGGCCTGGGTGTCACTGTCTAGGGATAGACCCAGGTCCTTGGTAGTCTCTGGTTTTGATGCTCAGGGGATATCTCTTCTGGCAGGTTCTCCCCAGACCTCCTGGGACTGCAGGCGAGCTCAGCACTGGCTTGGCTGACTCTGGAAGTCGTAGCCATCCTGCTAAGCCTCTACCTGGTCACCGCCAACACCGACCTTACCACCATCGACTTGGTGGCCTTCTTGGGCTACAAATATGTGGGGTGAGTGCTCCTCCCCTGCCTGGCAGTCCCAGACCTTGGCCTCTGCTTCACACTGATTCTCCTATCCCCTTCAGGATGATTAGCGGGGTCCTCACGGGCCTGCTCTTTGGAAAGATCGGCTACTACCTGGTGCTTGCCTGGTGCTGTGTGTCCATCTTTGTGTTCATGGTGAGTGGGGCTTGGGTGGGCAAGGCTGAGGCTTCAGGCCTCCTAGGAAGTCTTGGGGAGGTCTTTGGAGCATCCAAGTACCAAAACCAAGGGCTAGGAGAGCCTCCTGGAAGAGGGAGACTCTTATGTGGGCCCTTCTGAGAGCAAGAGCTAGTCAGGATGCTAGGCTGGGGGCCAGGGTTGCCCAGTACACAGGCTCCGCTTGGGCTCTCACTCTTAACTCCTGGCCCTATATGCCGGGCTTTCTGCCAACGTGCTCCTGAGTCCCTCCAGCTGCAGTAGAGTCCTGACTGGGGGCCATGGGGACTGCCTTGTTTGGGTGTTCCTAATTTGTACTCAGAGTGAATCGCCTTCTCTACCTTGGCCTCAGTTCCTTTTGTGAAATGGGATGCCTGGTGATTGCACCTGCAGTCTTGGGAGGATTTAGATGGAGCATGAGGGGGAAGCAGAGGGTAACACTGGCACTGTCCCACAAGCCTAACCCTTGTCATCGTGTACCGTGAAGGGAGCTGGGGAGATGGCTCGATCAGTAAGGAAGACCTGACTTCAATCCTTGGATCCCACATTTAAAAAAAAAAAAAAAAGGCCAGAGTGGATACACTCTTATAACCTCAGAGCTAGGAATGTGGAGCTCATTGGTTCCAGCCTAGCCTACTTGGTAAATGCTTGGTTGATAAGAGACCCTGTCTGGAAAAAAAGGAAAAGAGGTGGACCCCCCCCCCCCCAACCGCAATGGTCCTCTAGCTCTCACAAATATATGTACACACACACACACATACATACACACACATATCCAAAAAACGTCAGGGACTGTGAGGTGGCTAAGCAGGTAAAGGCACTTGCTACCAAGCCTGACAACTTCGAGTTCTATCTCTGGTGGAAGGAGATAGATTCTGCAGATTGGGCTGAAGTTCATACAGAGCTCAGTAGATCGCCAGAAGCTTGGCCTACATATCAAGATCCTGCCATCTATTCCCAGAGAGGGAGGGAGGGAGGGAGGGGGAGAAGGAAGAGGAAGGCATCTGAGCATAACCAAAAAGAAAGCAGCTCTTGTAGTTTTGTCTTCTGGAGCTGCCGTGCCGTGTTTTGTGAGTGTAATTCCGTGGCAGGGCACTGGGCTACTGTCTTAAAGGATGTTGTGTGAAGGAAGGCACTATCTCTCCATAGGTGGAGGCAGCTAGGCCGCACGCTAGGCGGCACTCTAGGCAGCTAGCCTGGGAGCTACAATTCTTAGCCTTATCTGGCCTCTACCTCTGCAACTCACTTATGGTTTGCTCACAGGGCCTGGGGGAGGTAGCTATTCAACACAAACTGGAGGCCATAGAGGGGCAGGGACTCATCCGGGGCTGCCTGGCACTTACGGATCCCCCACGTTGACCCACTTTCCCCTTGCTACCCAGATCCGGACCCTGCGGCTCAAGATCTTGGCCCAGGCAGCGGCCGAAGGCGTGCCAGTGCGCGGGGCGCGGAACCAGCTGCGCATGTACCTGACTATGGCAGTGGCTGCTGCGCAGCCGATACTTATGTACTGGCTCACCTTCCACCTGGTACGGTGAGCTGCCGGCCTGGTCTCCAGCTCCCACACTCATCTCGCTTGGCCAGGGCCCCCGTCCTCCAGGCCCGCGCCCTCCCTCCCAGCTGAGGTGCTCATGTCGCCTGCTGCACACCCGCAACAATAAACCTGATGGGCTCGGCGCAGCCTCCGCTCCTGACCGGCAGAGGGCGCTGGGGAGCGGAAAGGGCTGCAAGTTTAATGTGTCAGTGGGGGGCCTTCTCCTTTTTCTTCTCCTTCTCCTTCTTCACTTTGGGTTTCTTGACCTTGTCTGAGGAGCGTTCATGCTTCTTGCAGCCAGCGGCGTGCTCCTGGAGAGGACGGTGGGTAGGAGAGGAGGTGGCCCGGTTGGAAGCAGTACTAGACCCGCCCCACACACCTCGGCAAACGAACCTAACCTGACCCTGGCCGTGGCGGGGCCTGGGTCCGAGGTGCGAGAGAGCACATGGGAGAGGGACGGCCTCTTACCTTCCCCTCTGCCTCGGAGTCGCTGGAGCTGCTACTGCTGCTGGAGTCGGAGGAACTGCCAGAACCATGCTAGATTGGGGGGGGGGGGGGGGGGGG
>JADRCD010084145.1:0-22493 GCA_019843815.1 Montemys delectorum | reverse complement strand
TTTGAGACAGGGTTTCTCTGTATAGCCCTGGCTGTCCTAGAGCTCACTCTGTAGACCAGGCTGGCCTTGAACTCAGAAATTCGCCTGTCTCTGCCTTCCCAAGTGCTGGGATTAAAGGCGTGCGCCACAACCACCCAGCTTAACTGGATTTCTATAACAATAAAAGCAAATTAAATACTTTCTTATTCTGAAGAAGCACCAAACTTAAGGAAAAAGAGGCAGGTAAAATTTTTTGAGTTCTAGCCAAACGTTATAAAGGGAGAGTCTGTGTGTCTCTTGAAAGAAAGAAAACAAAAGAAAGAAAAAAGGAAGAAAGAAGGAAAGAAAGCACAGTGTCTGGGACTTCCTCCTGATTTTCTGGACTCTGACCTCTGGCAGCATCACTTCTGGATCTGCTACTTATAGCACAGTTTGTCTCATAGGCTCAAGCTGGCCCCACACTAAGCCTGTTATTGCCTTTGATGGTCATTCCCTGGTCCTGACACCTCTAAGGTGAAGGGGTCACCATTGCAGCTGAGGCTACACTTTACCAGTGATATCAAGCCTCAGTTCCTTCCATGACTTCTTCAACCCTGCAGCTTTCATGCCATTAACCCAGTGCCACATGGAAGATGTACACATTACCATGTTTGGCTACCAGCTTGAGATGCAGCCTTGGCCCTCTCTGGACCACTGCTTCTGTGTGCTCACCCTAAGGAACTACTCAGAGAATATTTCATCTCAATGATGCTGGTCTCTTACTAATTGTAGCTGGTCCTTCAGCCCCAGCTGACTAGCATCAATTGCCCCAAGGAAGCACAAAGGTTTAACATTCCCGCCTCCCCTGAAACTTCACAAGCCAGGCTTCCACTGTCTGTACTACTCTTAATATTCTTAGATTTCAAGCTCATTAGGCTCTGAGCACTTCTGATCTAAGTTACTTGAGCAACTTTCCAAAAGAGCAACGAGATCAGGTCTATCACAGCAACACCTCACTTCTGATACCAGTTTCTGTTCTCATTTAATTTCTGTTCTCATTTAATTTCTGTTCTCATTTAATTTCTGTTGCTGGGATAAAACCAAAAGCAATTTGGGGCTGGGGAGAGTTTATTTGACTAAAAGGATGCAGTGCATTATTCAGTGAAGACAATCGAGGAACCTGGAGGGAGAGACTAAAGCAGGGACCAGAAAGAGCAGGAACCACACTGGCTTTGTCAGTTTGCTTTTTTGTACAGCCCAGAACCACATGCCCAAGAGAAGCTCCACGCAAAGTGGGCTGGGCTCTCCTACACCAATCTGATCACAGGCCAGTCTGATGAAGGTAGTTCCTCAGTTGAGGTTTCCTCTGCCCAGTGGTTCTAGCAGTGTCAAAATGACAAAAATCAACAACAACAACAACAACAACAAAAACGTATCCAGCACAGCAGTGACTGCTTTTCCCAGAAGATTGCCATGCAAAGTCACAGCAGCCCATTAGACAGCACTGAAACAGGACGTGACCTGTGTGTCCCTGTCAGAAAAAAGATCCATGGCACCAAGCCCTGCAGCTGTCCCTCTGGCCAGCAGAGTGATTGTGACGACAGACCCCTGCTGGTGCCATCACTCTTCTGTGGGGTTGGGGGTAGGTGGCCCTGCAGCTGAGGACAGAGAAACCTTAAGGACACAGCTGCTTCTCAACTTTGGGGAGTAAACACTGCTTCTTTGTGTCAGGGTGCAGCTCTCTCCTCCCTTTGTTTCTTAGTGGTATACTGTTCCAAAATGTACATATATTTGCTCTCAATTCAATTCCTTCTTGCAAAGATGTCCAAGCAGGAGCTGCATAGCTTGGTGTCAATGTCCTCAGAGGTTGAGTCCATAGCCAGCTCACCATCTTCCCTATCTAGATTGGTACCATGTGATGTACCAGCCATCCTTGGGTTCTAGACACACATCTGGGTTGTTTCCCTGTGGGTAGTGGCATTGGCCAGCCCAAAACCCAGTCCCCTTTCTGCCCTTTCCTGGCCCTGGGGCCTTGGGCTGTTTGCCAGCCCAGTGTCTGTGGTGATAGATCTGGTAGGATGAGGTGGACCCATCTCCCTGCTGTGAGTTTTGGGTACATGAGGATAAAGTATTCCAGCCCCAGAGGGGGGTTGTCAACAACAGATAACAAAGCCACTTTGAGCATCACCTGAGTGGTTGGTTTGTGGTGTCGTGATACACTGTCGTAGGCAGTGGTGATTCAACTGTGAACATTAAGATCTGGATAGATTGAAGTGTTTTATGGGAGAAAAGTGGGCATGTTTGGGAGAGTTCAGTATGCTGGTCACTGACCTTGTACACTGACTGCACATTTGGTAAAAGTAAAGAAAATCAAGTCTGGGGAAGTGGATCTTTGGGTAAAGAGCTTGTCACAAAAGCTTGAGGACCTGAGTTCGGTCCTGAGCACCAGGTGCAGATCTCTTAGACTCACTGATTGATCAGCCTAGCCTGATGAGCAAGCCGCAGGTTCAAAGAGAGACATAAACTACAAAATGGGAAGCAGCTGAGAAAGGCATCTACCATAGACCTTGGGCCTCCACACATGTGCACCCTGAATACACAAGAAAATAAAGATAAAACTTTAATTTCTTCTGTTTTCTTGGAGATAATGACCTTTGTGCTTTGGTTTGGCAGGTGGAACTAGAGGTCACGCTGCCAGGAGAAGGCAAAGATCGTATCTTTAAGGTATCCATCAAGTGGGTGTCATGCGTGAGCCTGCAGGCGTTACATGATGCACTTTCGGGGCGGCTGCCCAGCGTCCCCTTCGAGACGATCCAGGCCCTGGACGTTGTCATGAGGCACTTGCCATCCATGAGGTGAGGGCATCAGGTGGGTGGGGACAAAGACTGAAAGCTGAAGCTGGGTGTTCACAGAAACATCGAGATCTTGACCGAGGAAGGGAGGAGCCAGTAGGGATAGTCACACGTGCAGGGGCGGGCGGGCAGTCCGTGAAGGAAGACAATAATGTTAGCTGTCACCAGCAGCCTTGCCCGAGTGGAGAAGGTTCACCTCTCTGCCCGTGAACTCACACAGTCCTGTACAGAGTCTGGAGCAGCTCTTGGACATTACACTGGCCACCAACACTATGCTTGATTGAGTGCCCGTCCTTGGGAGACTTTTCCGCAACATGTGTGACAACAGCCAGCACCAACGGCCTGTTTCATTAGAGGATCTCCCTATGCTACACCTAGCGGGGGCAAGATCATTTCAGGGCTTGCCATTTCCCCAGCTGTCAGATAGTGTTGCACTGACGAGCACATGGGACCAAAGCCAGGGAGCCGCATCTGAACTTGGCTTTCATACAAAGCACACAGTAGGACCTCAGGAATGGTGAGAAATGGTCCTACAAGATCAGAAGGCAGAGGCAGAAAGAAATCTTCGTGCTTAGTTAGGCCCTGCCACTGATTCTTCTCTGCTCTGCAGAAAACTGGGTGTTCCTCTGGTTCTGAGTTTACACATTAGGCAGAGAGGGGACTATATCTCAGAGTGAGCTGTCACTCTCAGCAGGCACCTGTCCTGCCTCTCACTGCTAACAAGTGTTGATGGGAGGGAGGAAGACAGGTAGGTACAGTAAAGTGTACAATGGCAATTAACAAAATCTTGCCTATAGTTTAAAAACAAACCTGTATTTACTTTCTTTGTGTAGCATGCCACGAGTGTGTGTGTGTGTGTGTCTGTGTCTGTGTGTAGGTCAGGGGACAGCTTGTTAGGAGTCAGCTCCTTCTTCCACCACGAGGACCATAGGGATGGAACTGAGGTCACCAGGTTTGGCTGCAAGCACCCCTACCCCTGAACCAGCTCACTGGCCACATTGTCTATACTTCTAGTTGAGCAGTGGGAATTCCTATGGTTTCCTCCCTCCTTCCTTTGGAATGTTTACACTCATTTTTACAATCAGGAGATTGTCAACATGTAACAGGATTAACAGGCACAGGCAGAAAGTAAGAAGGGCATGCTCCATGCTTTCACTAACAAACAGTGCCCCCTGTGTACCACGGCTGAACACTGTATCCCACCCTTTGGTGGGGAGACAGACTGCATGTAGTAGGATGTAGGGGAGGGTGTGTGGAGGGAGTGTCTGCAGCAGGTGGGTGGGCTTGGATCTAGGCTGCTAGGATTTTACCCATGCTAATGTTGAGCTGTTCCTACCTGCATAGCACAGCCCCAGACTAGGAAAACTTGAAGGGATGTGCCCAGCTATGTACACTGCACAATGGAAATAAGGATGGGGGGAAAATGGAAACACTAGCTAGATCTGCATGGGCCATGGGCCCAGCTGGAGGCAGAGCCTGCTCCCAGATTAACTCTGTCCTTTTGAGATTGGCAAGGAAGGTGCCCTGCGAGTGGCAGGGGCAAGGTTGTGAGCTAGAAGCATAGCGGGGCTTGTCTCACACTGGCACCAAGCCTTGAGATGGGCCCCCTGCGCTCTGTCAGTTCCTGTATTTAAACATCTGACAGCCTTAAGTGCACAGGGCTACTGCTTACATGGGGAATGCAGACAAGAACTGCATGTAATGAATGACTTTACAGAAGAAAACCTAGAGGGGTCTCTGAGTGTAGATATGCCTGCTGGGACGACTGGCTGGAATGATGAGCTGATTCCATCTGATTAAAGGAGGGCTTATCCCTGTTGCAGGTACACCCCTGTTGGCCGTTCCTTCTTCACTGCGTCTGAAGGCTGTTCCAACCCTCTGGGTGGGGGCAGAGAAGTGTGGTTTGGCTTCCATCAGTCCGTCCGACCTTCTCTTTGGAAAATGATGCTGAATATTGATGGTAAGAGAAGCCCATGGGCTTCACTGCAGGGTGGATGGGGCCCATGCAGCCGCCACTGAAGTCGGCGGAGATCTGGAAACATGCTGAGGAGCCCGGATTCTCTTAGCCATCTTTAGCAGAGCTCTAATGTGATACCAGCCTGTGCTAACTATCTCTTTGGTGTCTGAGATAGTTCCTAATTGGGCATTAAAGCGACCCTTTAGCCAGCCTGGAGAGCTACCTTTGCCCAGACCCTTTGCACTCCTAGAGCACCCCAGGTGTGGGGCTGGGGCCGAGTCCTTCACTCTCTCCCCACGTTTCCTGATTATTCACATTGCTGCTTGAACTAAGGAAAAGACACCATTAGGTGCCAGTGGCTGGCCACTGCCCAGCAGTCTTCCGGCCTTGGAGTGTATTAGACCTATGATTGCTGTGACAAGTACATAGAAGAAACCATTTAAAGCCGTGAAGATTAACTCGGGTTCAGAGGTCTCTGTCCACTATAAGCTCATGTTATCATTCTGAAGCCAAGCACCATGGCAAAGAGGCAGTGACATAGCATAGCTGCTTATCTCATGGTAGTTAGGAAGCAAGGAGATAGAAAGGGGCCAGGGACAAAGTGCATTCCTAAGGGCACACCTTCCCCGGATTTTCTTCCTCTAGAAATGCCATCAGTCAGTGGACTAATCCATTGGTTGTCTCAGATCCCCCACAATCCATTTAGCTTTCATTGATGGGGGGGGGAGGGGAACACTCTAGCCCCCCTGCTGTTCCTGGTGCTTCAGGAGCTTCAAGGTCATACTCTACCGAGTCCCTTCCCTCTGCCAGAGACTGACCGCCAGGAGCAGATAAGTTCTTACTGTATCCCCCAGCAAGGCCCTGCAGGCCACATCTTGGTCAGATGCACCTCGATTGCAAAAGAATTATACAAAAGGAACACTTCAGAAATTTCTCTAGCTGAAGGTGGCCAGAAAACCTGACAGGATCCAAGGTCCTGGATGCCCTGACCATGCTAGACTTATTCAAGATCTCTGTAATTCTTCTAGTGACTTGTTCAGATTCAGCCAATCCCTTACAATCCCATTGGCCTTGGCTGGAGGAAGCATGGAGTCTCTGGAGTCGGTGCCTCCCTTGCAGTGTGGACATATGGGCATAGTGAACATTGCTTTTCTCACCACAAAGCTTCAGCTACTAATTAGTCACTTGGAGTACTCCAGATGCCGCCATTAAACTTGTCTGTCTCTTCCTTTTCCTGCACATAGTATCAGCAACAGCATTTTACAAGGCACAGCCGGTGATCGAGTTTGTTTGTGAAGTTTTGGATTTTAAAAGTATTGAAGAACAACAAAAACCTCTGACAGATTCCCAAAGGGTAAAGTTTACCAAAGAAATTAAAGGTAAAGATCTACCCAGCACAGCCCACTAAGGGGTGGGTATGGGCTGTGGGAAGAGTGAGTCACAAGGCACACAGATTTTGAGTCAGTTGGGACCCATGAACAGAGGGCCCATGACTCTAATGAGTACAACTGCACTCGTGGGAGGGGCTGGGTGTCCTGTTTGGTCCACAAACGTTAGGTTCCAAGAACGGTGGTGATGGCACCCAAATCTTACTTGCTGAGTTTTTCTGGCAGAAGGCTTCTCTGGATGAGGTGTATCCAGCCAACATGTTCTGTGGTTAGTCCACATTTCGTACTCCTCAGCTCTAGAACCTCATGGCTTCCTCTGTGGCCAGAGCTGCCGTGTGTGCCTTGGATTGTAAGTATGTAACAAGAGTAGCTCTGATAACCTGCTGTCTGTCACCAGGTCTAAAGGTGGAGATAACGCACTGTGGTCAGATGAAGAGGAAGTACCGCGTCTGCAATGTGACTCGGCGGCCTGCCAGTCACCAAACGTAAGGCAACCAAACAGCCCGCCCTCCTTTAAACTCAGGTCTGCCCCAGTCACTCAGCTTCCCAGACACTGGAAGTCCTGGGACTATCCTGCGAACAGCTGCTTGCCTCTGGGGCTCACTCACACTCTGCTCTAAGAAGTGAGCTCCACAGGCTGGAGAAATGACTCGTGGTTAAGAGCATAGCGTGCATATTGCTCTTGGCAGAGCAAACAGGACACAAGTTCATTCCCAGCACCCACGCTGGGCAGCTCCAGCTGCAGCGCCCTCTTATGTACTCTTGAGGTACCTGCACAGGCGCATGCGCACACACATTTAAAATATAGTAGGTTGATTTTGTTATTGTTGTTTTGCCTATATGTATGTCTATTCACCATGTGTGTACCTGGTCCTGTGGAGATCAGAAGAGAGCACTGGATTCCTTGGAACGGGAGTTCATAGGTAGCTGTGAGCCACCGTATGGGTGCCAGGAATCAAACCTGGGTCCTCTGCAGTAGCAGCCAGTGTCTTAAAGCAGGTCAGGGATTCACTGTACAGACCAGGCTGTCCTGGAGCTGCTCACAAAGAGATGGCTCTGCTCAACAGGTGCTGGGGTTTAAGGTATATACCACCACGGCCCACAAAATAATTTTTTTTAGGGAAAAAATGTGGAAGGTAGGGGATGGCTCAATGACTAAGAACATTGGCTGCTCTTCCAGAGGTTCTTATGTTCAATTCGTAACATCCCATGGTAGGTCATAACCATCTATAACTTTGGTTCTATGGGATCCCAAACCTCCTTCTGGTATGCAGCAGACATACATACAGACAAAATGCCCATATACATAAATAAGTCATACACAAACAAGTGTAAATTCCAACATAGAAATCCCCCACACACATGGGAACAGAGGGTGTCACCTTACCAGTGCTAGGGTGCCTGCTGTGCTGCTTTGTGAAGGTTTGGGGGGAGCAGAGACACCTGTGGGCAGCCTGAGAATTGAGGGGCTGGTGAATGGTCCAGGTGCTCGGCCCTGGGAAGGTCCAGTGTCCAGGGAGCCTGGAAAGTCCTTTCCTGAGTCACCTCTTTCCGTAGGTTCCCACTGCAGCAGGAGAGTGGGCAGACAGTGGAGTGTACGGTGGCCCAGTACTTCAAGGACAGGCACAAGTTGGTTCTGCGCTATCCCCACCTCCCGTGTTTACAAGTTGGACAGGAGCAGAAACACACCTACCTACCTTTGGAGGCAAGTCCCTGCGCTACTGACTGGGGAGAAGCCCAAATCCAGCCCTCCGTGATGCTGTAGGACTCGGCTAACTCGTGCATTGTTGAGACTTGTCCCCTTTGTGTATTTCTTCTCCTAAAATGGGATGAAATTAGCAACTTGGGTGGGCTTACCCATCACACTGTTACTTAGATAGGATCTCACTGCATACCCCTGGCTGGCCTGAAATTCTCCTTGTAGACCAGGCTGCCCCTTACCTCTCAGAGGTGTCTCGGCCTTAAGTCCTGGCATAATGGATGTCTTCCTTAAGCTTTTTGTTGCTTAAGGACCAAGAGCAACTCAGAAGGAAAGAGAAAACTTCATTTACTCTTCTACATCACTGTTCATTACCTAAGGAAGTCATTGCAGGAACCCAGAATGGGCAGAAACCTTGAAGTAGAGCTGGTACAGAAGTGTGGAGGGGTACCGCTCACTGCCTTGATCCTGAAAGCTTGTTCACACAGAGTACCACCACCCTGGGGGTGATGATGGGCTGGGCCGCCCTCCCCACCAATTACTAATTGAGAAAATACCTTACAGGCTTGCCTACAACCTGACCTATGGAAGAGTTTTCTCAATTAAGTTTCCCTCCCCTCAGACGATTGTAGCTTGTATTAAATTGACATAAAATTAGCTGGTACAAGCTGGGCAGTGGTGGTGCACGCCTTTAATCCCAGCACTTGGGAGGCAAAGACGGGCAGATTTTCTGAGTTCGAGGCCAGCCTGGTCTACAGAGTGAGTTCCAGGACAGCCAGGGCTATACAGAGAAATCCTGTCTTGGAAAAAAAAAATTTAGCTGGTACATCAGATGTGAGCCACTCACTGTGCATAGGTCAAACCCAGCAGAGTCCCACCAAAGCTGTAGATGGTCATCTTTTATACCAGGTTTACCTACAAGTTCTGTTGTGAGTGGTAGGCTTTGGAGTGGCCCCACTACTAACCAGGGCTCTGGCTTGCCTGCCCAGCCTCAAAAAACTCCCTAGTCATACACATAGTTCATGTATTGACCTGTACCCATCTCCTCTGTAGGTCTGTAACATAGTTGCTGGACAGAGATGTATAAAAAAATTAACAGACAATCAGACCTCAACCATGATCAGAGCAACTGCTAGGTCAGCACCTGATCGGCAAGAGGAGATCAGCAAATTGGTGAGCAATGGGTCCTTGGGTTCCTCCAGGATGGGGTACACAAGGCCTCCCCCATCCCCAACACATATGCCTGTTCTTTGAGCAAAGATGGCTTCCACTGACCCATCTTCCTCTTTTTCCTTCCTCAAGATGCGAAGCGCAAGTTTCAATACGGACCCGTATGTTCGTGAATTTGGAATAATGGTGAAAGATGAGATGACAGATGTGACTGGGCGGGTTCTGCAGCCACCCTCCATCCTCTATGGGGGCAGGGTAGGTGCAGATGGGTGGCATGTGTGCGCATGAGTGCGCTGAACTGCACCCGATGGCTCATGCATGACCAAGACTACCCTCCTATGTGTTTTTAAAGTTTGCACATTGCTTTGAGTGTTTCTAAGTTCTTATCTTATCAAAACTTCTCTTTCTTCTTAAGAGCTTTTGGAGATGGTGTCTGATTACTCACCACCATTCATCCTACTCCACCCCATCGTCCATCCACCTCTGTATCCTGCTTACACATTGTGCCATTCATCCATCCAACCACACTCAATCTCATCCACTCACCCTTCCCGTGGTACATTTATCCAGCCCTACTCATTCATCCTTCCCATCCACTCATTTATTTACCCTGCCCATCCATTCATCTGGCCTTCACACCTATCCATCTAGATTCACCATTGGCCCAGCCATCCTGTCATTTCTCATCTAGCACGCCACTGTCCATCCAGAACCCACCATTCTATGTGTGTGGAGAGGGGTTACTTATAGTTCTAAGGACTGCTGGAGACATGGAGGTGACACACCCAGGGTGATATGGTGCTTTAGGAGTCATTGTTGGTCAGAGGGACCAGCAGCAAAAATGTTTTCATTTGTTCCCCACTGAATGACTTTGTCTTTGTAGAACAAAGCGATTGCCACACCTGTCCAGGGTGTATGGGACATGAGAAACAAGCAGTTCCACACGGGCATCGAGATCAAGGTGTGGGCCATTGCCTGCTTCGCACCCCAGCGCCAGTGTACAGAAGTCCATCTCAAGTAAGCCTGCATGAGGTCGCAATGTGCCTGGCCTTGTTTCTGTTGGTCAGATGGGTCACTGGGGTTCTGATACCAGCGGTTGGCAGCCATTCTCTAACAGAGAACACTACCCAGGGTGACTCCCATTCATGAAATGTGACAAGGCCAGATTAGATGTGAGAAAAAACAGCACCTGAGCAATGAGGTTAAAATAAATCCATCACCATGGAAGTAGAGGTGGACACAGTCAGTGGACTCAGACTGTAGAAATAACACACTTCACTGTCTCTTTATGTAGCCCTCCCAGGCTGTCTTAGAACTCAACTATGTAGACCCAGGCTGGCCTTGAACTCACAGAGATCTACCTGCCTCTGTCTCCACTAATGCTGGGATTAAAGGTATGTGCCCCGTCCCTGGCTAAAAATTTTTAATGACATTTATTTGTTTGTGTGTGTGGTGGGGTGGATATGATTCTGTCCATCCCATCATGCACTGTCAGAGAATAAGCTGAGGGAGCTGGTTCTCTTTCCAGCTGATCCCACGTGGTCGTAGGGATTGAACTCAGGTTGTCAGGTTTACACAAAGCACCTTTTCGCACTGAGCCATCGTTCTGGTCTACTGTGGAATCTCAGTGAATTCAGTGAGAAGCCACACTGAGAACTGGGTGGGAAGAGACTGTAGAGGAAAGCAGCATCGGGTGGGCTGCAGTGGCTGCTCTCCTGTGTAAGGGAGGCCTTGTGGTGAACACATCAAGCTTTGGAATGTGCCCAGCCATCTTTCCAATCGCTTAGGGCAGCAAATACAGTGAGCGGCTGGGGGCCTGCTCCTCACCCAGAACACTGAGTGTTGGGCCAGTAGCAAGGAACTAGGCTTGACCAGTGCCAACAAGAATGTGCCCTAGAGCTCACAGGGCTTGTACTCCAAGGTTAGAGGGGAAATAAGACATTTGTTTTTTACCTGTCTAGGGGCAGTGAAGGGGACACACCAAAGCCTGTAATGTATAGCTGGAACCTCACCATTTCAGCCAGAGGCTCTTTGATGAAGCTGTCTTATGCAGGGCTGAGCTCACTGCATGGAGGCTGTCAACCTACACTCGTGGCAGCTTTTGCCTGTGCTTCTGACAGAATGAGCCAGAAGCCCAGAGAAAAGAAAGCCTGAGCAGAGGCTGGATGCTGGCCAACTCCTGCCCATCTTCTATCCTTGGTCTTTCTGTCCCCAGACACACCCACCTGTTGGTGGTGTGATTTAGAGTACACAACCATGAATTGTGTAAATGCAACACACAGGAGGTGAATACTGGTCCACTAGGTTGGAACTAAGTACCCTCACCTTGGCTGCTGATCGGATGCTTTTGCTCTGACCGTAGCCAGTCTTCTCAGCCACCTGTGTCTTGTTTGGCAGTCCAAATGCTGCCTTTGCTTAGCTGCCACCTGTTTTCTTCTGGGTCTGTGTCTCCAAGGCCAAGCTGTACTCACTAGAGCAGCAGGGAAAACCCACAAAAGCCAATGGTGTCCTTTATTTTACCAGAGCCCTAACAGAGAGTGGTTTAGGAAGCCTGCATGGCACAAAAGAACCATACTGTGTCACTACGGAAAGGCAGCAAGCATGCATTTTATATCTGCCATTTTATCCCAGAGATTATCCCTGGGCCTTCTGTGGGTGTATGGTGCACTCAACCCCACTCATGGGTTGGTATGCCTTTGCCTGACTTTATCTGAGACGAAATTCTATCATAGCATAGTGCCCAACCCGAGGCCCCAGACCATGAGGCAGTAGAATCCTAAGTTCGAGGTCAGCCTGACCTACCAAAAGCAAATAAAAAGCTTAATTCTTTTGTTGATTTGTTTTGTTTAGACAGAATCTTATGTGTCCCAGGCTAGCCTCAAACGCAATATGTAGTTATAAACGACCTTAACTGTAGACTGTCCCAAATGCTGAGACTGCAGATGTGCATTACCATACCTTCAATATCCAATGTTGGGGATCAACCTTGACATGCCAGGCAAGCCCTTTGACTTTGCTAAATTATCCTCAGAGCTCCTGGTTGGTATGACTTCCTTACCATATGCTGTACATCTTAGCAAACTGGCCTTCTCTTGCAGGTCCTTCACGGAGCAACTGAGGAAGATCTCGAGAGATGCTGGAATGCCTATCCAGGGTCAGCCCTGCTTCTGTAAATATGCACAGGGTGCAGACAGTGTGGAGCCCATGTTCCGACACCTGAAGAACACATACGCTGGTCTCCAGCTGGTGGTGGTCATCCTGCCTGGCAAAACTCCTGTGTACGGTAGGTGTCAGCCCTCTGTAGGCTTCAGGGAGTTGAAGGATTCCAGTGGCTGTGAGTGGCCTGTTCCCCTTTGTGTTGATGGACTCCAGTGGCTGTGAGTGGCCTGTTCCCCTTTGTGTTGACTGAACTGAGTGCTTGGTTCTTACCCATTCCTGAGCTTGAGAAGGGGAGATGGCAGTCTGGGTTACTCTAGTACATGTTTGGGCCATTGTCATTGTCTTGAATGAAGCCACAGTCCCAGATATCAAGCAACTCCCAGTGGCCCATAGCTGCAGATAGTTTCTGCAATCGCACAATGTTTGGAATTTTAGGAACTTTTCAGAGGATGTATAAATGTCTGTTCCCCTGTGTGTTGACACTACAACCTAAGAGAGGGGTTGATGGTAGTTAGTCATTCAGGGAGGTTGGTTGCAGTTTATTTGTAATCATGGTCAATAATGACACAAAAGGAAATAAATTGGATTCAGGGGTCTCTCTCTCCCCCTCTATCCTCCTCTCTCTCCTATCTAGTGGTGGGTAAAACCAGTAAATACAGGGTTGGAAAAAGAAGACCCCACAGAATAATTGACTTGAGTTGAGGGTTGTTTCATATTCATGCTGTGGCATGAGTATTGGCAGATGGAAGAGAGTCCCCTGATATGCCAGTGTTCCCCGAGGAGGCCCCATTGGCTCTTAATCCCTAGGGCTCAGTCATCATGTCTGATCTCTGCCACCATCCCAGGCAAGGATGAGTTTCTTTGTTAGAGGGTAGTTGCTCATTCATCAGTGGTGAGCCCACTGATGATGCTGGAGAAGAGGGAATAGATCAGGTACAGCCTTCTGTTCAGGAGCCCTCCAGCGGGGCAGGGATGTTATATGGACAGATCTGCAAGCTAAGAGCTATCTGTTCCGTAGGCTTTCAGCAAAAGGGTATTGGTGTGCGATCTGGTGGTGCAGGAGTCAAGAAAAGCAACTGAGCTTCCTGATGATTGTTACTGGTAGGAGTCTGTCCTATCTAACCATGGGCAGACCACAGACCCACGACAGCCGTGTTTTCCCCTCTAAGTTCAAAGAAGGATTTCTCACGGCAGTGGTATTTAGTTTCTAGAACAGTCCTACAAGCAATGACCAGCTGCTTCAGGAAGGAATCTCGGGATGGACAAGTGTGGATCCCCACGGCACTTTGAAGTTCTGTGTTTGCCAAGGGTTTTGAGGAGGCCGGTGGTTTTATTTTTAGCTACCCAGGCATTTGCTTAACATGAGGTGTCATTTCTGCTGAGGAGTGATGAAGCCTTGGTTATAGCTGGCTTCTGCTCTCACACACACACACACACACACACACACACACACACACACACACACGCACGCACACACACCCTGGCCTGGGATCACAAATGGCTGCTATGAGATGTGCTTCCGGATTCCCATCCTGAGGGAGACAGGGACAGGTGCCTGGCAGTGCTAAAGCAGGATTCAGTCAGGAGCCCTGCCCTTCCGTCTGCCAGCATCTTCCATAGGCTGACTTCAGGCGCCTGATGCAGCTGCCATGGCGGACACTGCACCAGTGCAGTCCAAACGGGGACAGAAGACAACCGCTTCTATTTGGGAGTTGTGACATGTGCGCCTCTGCTCCACAGCGGAAGTCAAACGTGTTGGAGACACAGTGCTGGGGATGGCTACACAGTGCGTCCAGATGAAGAACGTGCAGAGGACCACGCCACAGACCCTATCCAATCTCTGCTTAAAGATCAATGTCAAACTGGGAGGCGTCAACAACATCCTGCTGCCACAGGGCAGGTGAGGTGACCACACCCTGCACATACACCAGCTGTTTTAAATGGTCAGTGGAGAGGTGCTCACAGGTAGTTTATGTGGGCGTAAGTCTCGGGCCCCTCAGAACCAGGGGCATCAGGGGTGGGTGACTGTTAGGGCTGGATTCCCTAATAGTTGAAGGCTAGTGTGGAGCCATTGTCACCCTACTCCTTGTGCCAGGGCCAGCAATCTCCACTGAAGAGTTAGGAGAGTAAGTGGCCTCAGGACTGGGCTGGGAATGGGCTTCCACAGACTTGTTAGCTGGTCCCTGGAGCTTTACTGAAGTGTAGACTCCAGTGTTTCCCACTCTGGTTACCCAGGGCTGGTAGCTTACTGATAGGATCAAAGCACTTTGGGGCTGGAAATTGCTTGTAGGAGCCACTATTGATGAGTCCTATGTCTAGGCCAGGACTTAGGCCAAGTGCTGGCTGTTAACATGCCCCATAGGGCTAAGGGATGGGGATGTGGAACTGTGTCTTCCTTGGGTGCCTCCCATGGTCAGTCTGCTACCCTAGGTGTTAGCGGACAAGGTTCAAATTAATGTTTGCCCCTTACTTGAATGGTGGACAAAAGAAGAGTGAACAGAATAATAGCTTTGGCTGAGGAAACTGTCTATAGAAACTGAGAATGAGGGGCAGGCCTGTGCTGTGGGGACTGCCTGTGGCTCTAGGCAACACAGTCTTGGAGTCCTCTTGTGCCAGGCCACCCTAGGCTGAAGTTGGGGACTAGCATGATGAGGAACCCCAGTGTTTTGGAGATGGAGACAGATGGACTAGATTGGAGAGATTAAAGGGAGGAAGGCAGTTGTCTCATGTTGTTGGTCTAGTTAGTTAATGTCAAAGATAGGGCCCTCCTGAAGGAGGAGTGACTTGGGCTGGGAAGCTGAGCTCTGGGAAAGCTCAGTGTCAGGGCACAGGAACACAGAGACTGGACGAGCATCCTTGAGTGAGCGGCAAGGAGATCTGAGCCCTGTGCCCAAGGTTCAGGGACACTGCTAATAGACAGAGAAGGCAAGGAGGGAAGGCACCTGAGTCATGGTGCCCAAGGAAGTGTGTCTTGCATCACAGAATGCCAATGAGCCACACTGTGTGGCCTGATTATTGGACCCAGTGAGAGGGAAGTCATTGGAGACCTTGGAACGAAATCTTGTTGCCATGGCAGCATGAGTTGAGTTAGGAGGAGCTTGGGAGGCACCAGCAGTCTGGGCTCATGGGAAGGAAGCTTTGCTGGGCTACAGATGAGAGGAAGCAGAGCGCAGCTATGCCTTGCTTGTGGCAAGTGAGTCACATTCACCCATGTGTAGAAATGCAGCTGCTGCACAGCTGTACCTGGTGGGCCTGGCAGGGCAGTGATCGGGATCTGTGGGTGTACCTCTCATCTCATCTTCAGCAGAGAGTGAGGCCAAGGGGCATAGGCACCGCAAGTGGTTAGCAGGACCACAGTGCCACAGATGACCTATGTCTTAGAAGTGGTACCCTAAGTCTGACGCTGGGTGCAGGGCCCCAGGGGTGGTTGCAACCACAGTGGAGATTAAAGGAACACTTGCCCTCCTCTCCCTGGAAAAGGCACATAAATGCACATGCTTTTAACTCGTAGGAAGCATTTTCTTTCTTACGTGGTTATATCCTGAATGAGTGCCAAGGAGAAATCTTGCTGTTGTCACACACACACACACACACACCTATGTCTCCACTGTGCCTGACTTTGATTGGGAGATGACAGTGGGCAATAGAAACACTCCCCTCTGAGTGTACCACACTTGACACCTCACAGAGACGTGATATTCAGTTGGTATCATGGTTGTTCATGATCTAGGGTCTCACACAGAGAATATTGTCTGGACTTCACACACTTAAGGACAAAGATGCCCTTCTGGCCATCTCTCCTTGCCGACAGTATCAAGTTGTCTTTTGGTTCTTTGTGATAGTCTCAGGCCACCTTTAGAATAATCAGGTTTCTTTTGGCACAAAGTGTGGAGGCGTAGTCTTATGCTCACAGCATTTGAGAGGTTGTGGCAGTGGTACTGGAAGTCTACGACCAGTCTGAAATACATGAGACTGTGTCTCAAAACAAAGGGGAGAGAGGAAAAGAAAGTCTCAGGAAGGCAGGCAGGATGGGTAAATCCCTTTCTGATGGCCATGCTGCATGCCCTCTCTGGCCATAAGCAGCAGCCACAAAGGTTGCTGGTGTCAGGCGGGTGTGGGGGTGTACCAGCAGCCTCTCTGTGCACTTCTAGAGGAGCAGTCACCATGAAAACAAAGATGTCTCTGCTCCTGGTTGTGAACAGTGTATGATAGGCCTGGCCCCTACAATGTAGGAGTCAGGACAAGCCTGCTGGTCTTCTGGGTGCTGCATGGAGAGCTATCATTTTCTCTACCTCCCCTTCCCTCTCCACGCATGCCACCACTCAGATGGTCAGCATTCCACCTGAAGGTCTCAGCCAGAAATGATGGCCATGGAAGAAGATGGCCAGGGTGATGGGAGTTGGGAATGTACCCTGTGGTTAAGACCCAGGATGCTACTCAAACTCCTGGGCTCTGACAGTCCCTCCCCCAACAGAACAAGTTGATCTTAGGGCAGGTCAGATCCTGGGGTAGCCCTATGGAGATAGAAGGTCTTGAACAAGGCAACCCCCAGTACCCAACCAGGCCAGCTACATACTCAGCTCTCAATCCCACCTTCTTGGGTTCTTTCTCAAGTGCATAACGGACATCATTGTTTAATCCAGCAAGCTTTCTGTGTGTGTTTAAGGGTAAAGATTCTGTTGAGGGCTAGGGAGATCTCTCACTTGGTAAAGTGCTTGCATGGCATATATAAAGTTCTGGGTTCAAGCCCAGCATAAACCAGATGGGTTTGGTGGTACATGCCTGTCATCCTGGCACTGAGGTAGAGGCAGGAAGATCTCTTTAAAAATGTCCATGTTCGAGCTAGGGTTGCCTCCCAGAGACAGGTAGGAATAGCTTCTATTGTTAGACATCCATGCATTCTCTGAAGCTTGGGCCTCAGACACCCACTTTCTTGTAGGCCTCCAGTGTTCCAGCAACCTGTCATCTTTCTGGGAGCCGATGTCACCCACCCACCAGCTGGGGATGGGAAGAAACCTTCGATTGCTGCCGTGAGTGTCCACCCCTTCCTCTGGCATCTCTGCTGGGGTCATGTTGTTTGGTGGGACCCTTGCCCCTCAAGTGTCGGTGGTCTGTTTGCAGTGATGTGTGGAGGAGAAAGACATGGAAGTCGCTCACCTGCTTGGCTGGTCTAATCATAATCTAAAGGCAAATAGGTGATAGGGTGATAGTGATGACGTCACAGGTGTGTGAGCTGCCATCTACCCTACTATCTGTGCTGCATCTGATGGGAACATTACCTCTGGCTTCTCCATGTCCATCAAGGTAGCCTTGGCTGACCACTCAGCATCCACTCCCTCTGCTCTCAGAAGACTGGCCCGTCATGGTACGGTGGCCAGGCATGGATTTCTATAGTGGGGTTTGGCCCTCTGGAGTGCAGAGTGCAATGGGTGTCCTCTTACCACTCCTCTAGTCAGAAAATACAGGGTTCTGGAGCCATGGTGGTTGAGCATATGAAAGGAAACAACAGCTCTTTTGGATCATTTGTCTGAACTATGGATCTTGTCCTCACAAGTGCCTATCTGCATAATGAGTTTCTCCAACTGATTGTCTACATGCCTCAAAAAAGTGCTCACCTGGGGAATGGAACCGAAAGGCTCCGTGCACAGTGGCCCGTAGATGGGCTCAGCCTTGATAAGTGGGCTCAGGCACTCCTCGTTTGGTATCGCAGTACCAGCCTCATGCCCAGCTGAGCCTCAGCATCAAGCGATTCTCTGTCTCTCTCCTATAATTAATCTCTCTGGGCTTTTTCACATGTACTGCAGTCAGCTCAGTGCCTGGCATGCAGTAGGTGCTAACCAGACTTAACATCATTGTTTATCTAATCTGTATTAGAGGGTAGAGTATGGGGTGTGATGTAGGGTAAGACCCCATTTGCATCATGTGTGCTGTGCATAGTCCTTGGGTGCGGCTTTCAGGTGGTATCCAGAGTCAGGATTCCTGATGACAGAAGAGACCTGCACAGCCAATGTGCTTGGGGTCTGGCCCAGGTCTAGGGCTCTACCTGATCATTGTTGGCTTTGTTTTCTCTGGGTCATTGTGTGCGATGCTCTCTGTAGGCTTCAGAGGCTTAGGTGAGTGTATTAGTTACACACACAGACACAATTTATTAGGTTGACTTAGAGGATGTAGTCTTAAAACAGAAAGGCCAAGGGTAATTAGTCATTGTTCAGTCCACAAGACTGGATGTCTCTGCAGTCCCAGTTTAGTGCTAGAGTCCAGGAGAACTCCTAGAGAGTTTTTTGGTCTTCAGTCTTAAGTTGGAACCTCCTGCAGTAACAGGATAGACAAACTTGTCAACAACAGGCAGGCAAAAAGTAGAAGGCTGCCACTAAGTAAGAAGTGTGACTCAAGCCGGGCGGCTGTGGCGCACGCCTTTAATCCCAACACTTGAGAGGTAGAGGCAGGCGGATTTCTGAGTTCGAGGCCAGCCTGGTCTAGAGAGTGAGTTCCAGGACAGCCAGGGCTACACAGAGAAACCCTGTCTCGAAAAAACAAAACAAAACAAAAGAAGTGTGACTCAGATTTTGGTGGGTTTTCCCACCTTTGAGGATCCAATCTGCAAAATCCCTCGTAAGCTTACCCAGCTGCTTTGGTCTAAGTTGATACCAGATGTAAGTGAGTTGATAACCAAGGTCAGAGCCAGGCATATCAAACTCTAAAGAGCAGAAATCTATGTTTATTCCTGGTGCCCTCAATTCTCAATCAATAGGACAAGTCTCTGTTCATGTTGATTTATTACTATTTATGCCAACTTAAAGTATATCTTGAACAAGGAATCTGGGAGGGCTTAGAGACACTGCTCTGTAAGCTTCTCAGAGGAGTAGCTGGCTTAGAGGAGTAGCTGGCCACTTGCTTTCTGGGAATACAGGACTCTTCCCCTGTATGCTTTCAAGGTAGAAGGAAGTGGGTTCCCTAAAACCCGGAAGTGGGCAGGCTCTCATTGTAGCTGTCGGTTTACTTTTGGTCCCCTCACCTCAGAATTCCGGCAGCATCATGACACTCTGGCTCTCTGGTTGCTCTTTCACATGAGCCCTTGGACAGTCAAGTTGCTTCAAGGGGCTGTGACCTTCCTAGGGATTTAAGTCTGGGAATACTAAGTCTTTGATGGGCATATGGCAATTTGGAGAAGTGTTCGCTCCTGAAAATCTAGAGGCACCCCCAGTTGCTTTCTTTTTACAGTTAACTCAGCCGCTTGACCATATACACGGAAAGGTTCATTATTGCCTTTTCGTGTGTACCGTGGGGCGAGTATGCCCTCTTGAGAAGGTACCTAGCAGGACTTTCTGCTGTGAGGGACACTGGTGGAAGATGCTTCTTTACAGGCCAGTCTCCAGCTGGACCCTCGAAGAGGGACCCCTGGAGCCCTTGTCCCCCGCTGACTGTATGTCCCACAGGTCGTGGGCAGCATGGACGCACACCCCAACCGCTACTGTGCCACCGTGCGCGTGCAGCAGCACCGACAGGAGATCATCCAGGACCTGGCTGCTATGGTTCGAGAGCTGCTCATTCAGTTCTACAAATCGACACGCTTCAAGCCCACCCGCATCATCTTCTACAGAGATGGCGTCTCCGAGGGCCAGTTCCAGCAGGTGGGCTGCTCTGCACCATCCTCTTTGCCTCTGTCAGTCAGCTGCTTATAGTGGGGAAGGGAGATGGTGGTGTGGTCTGTGCCCTACAAGGTTTCAGGGCCCATGATGGGGGAATGCAGGAGGGAAATTTTGGATATAAGCTTGGGCAGTGGAGACCTGGGTGAGAATAGAACCTCAGGCTAGGGAATATGAAGGCAGACTGGAGATTTTTACCTGCCCTGGGCATTTCTAAGATCAGAAGTGCTTGAGAATCTACTTACTTGCCTAGACCACAGGCTGATGACATGCAACAAAGTACATGTTTGTTTGCTTCCTAGTTAGGGCAGAAGCTGCAACTTTTCCTCTTTATAACAGAAACTCATGGCCCATAAATACACTGTCTGCTTCAGTTCTTTCTGGCCAAGCCTCTACTACTGTGTTCTGCAAGAGCTGTGGTGACAGCTTCTACAATGTACTTCCATGCCCTAGAGCCCTGTTGCCTCAGTCCAGCCTCCTGGGCTTCCAGTCCTTCCCAGTGCTTCTCCCTCGTAGGAAGATGGGGCCTGTGTCATTCTTGGCTCCGTTGCTCGGAGAATACCAGAATCCCCACAGCTCAACTGTCTGGACATTGTAAACTGATTGAGACTGTTAAATCTGGGCGAAGCCAAGGGTGATACACACGCCTTTAATCCTAGCACTGAGGAGGCAGAGGCAGGCAGATCTCTGTGAGTTCAGCCAGGGCAGAATAAGAAGACTTTGACTCAGAAATGGATGGACGGATGGATGGGCAGACAGACACATGAAACGCTGAAAAAGAACAGCCCAGTCTTAGTATGCACCTGCAGTCCCTCTGACACTTGAGTGGAAAAATTGTCTAAGCCAAGACTTTGAGGCTAGAGTGAGCAAGGTGGAGAAACACTATCCTGCCACAACAAAAAGCCACTATTTCTGGTACTTGTGTAGCAGACTCTTCACATGAGACCTTCAGTGCAGGACCCACAGTTGACAGGTGGAGACAGGGGCATTGCTGGGGGACTATGTGGTGCTGAGCTCAGATGGGAGACCTGGTCTGGCTCAGGCGAGTGTTTGCCTTTCCTTTCCTCTCAGTAAGCAAGCAAGCAAGCAGCACATGGCTGCGTTGTCCAAGCCCATGCGTTTCATGGTGCTGTCTTATGAGCATTGAGAACATTATGGACTCCAAGCTAAGCAGTTTTGTGTACCTTCTAATTTTAGAACCTGTGTGCACTCAGTCCCTATGTAGATGAAAACTTGACTATAATTTTTACTATCAAATCCAGAGACGCTAGAGTCACCTGGGAAAGGGGAACCTCAATGAAGAAGTTATCTCACTCAGATTGTCCTGTTGGTGTGATGACTGTGGGACATCCTCATATTGTTGTGTGATGTAGGTTTAGTCTACTTGGGCAGCACCATTCCTAGACAAGTGAGTCTGGGCTGTCTGAGAAAGCTAGCTGAGGTGGCTATATTGGTACATGCCCAGCACTGAGGAGGTAGAAGCAGATATATCTGTGAATTGAGGGCACTCTTGTCTACATAATGAGTTATAGGCTAGTCAGAATAAACAAAAATGGAAGCAAGCAAGCTAGTTAGCTGAGCAAGCCAACAAGTGCTGTTTTTCCATGTTTTCTGTTGTGTTCCTACCCTTCCTTCCCTCAGTGATGGGATATGGTTTGGAAGTGTAAGCTAGTTAAACCCTTTTCCTTCCCAATTGCTTTGGGTCAGTCTTTATATCACAGTAACAGAATGAAACTTGTCTAGCTGTCAGAAGGCAAAGTAGTGTACCTGACCCAGTCCCGGCAAACTGGAAAAGCATCTGACACCTGCCTTTGTCCTGCAGGTTCTCCACCATGAGCTCCTGGCCATCAGAGAGGCCTGCATAAAGCTGGAGAAGGACTATCAGCCAGGGATCACGTTCATCGTGGTGCAGAAGCGGCACCACACACGCCTCTTCTGCACAGACAAAAACGAGCGGGTGAGTCATAGCCCTGTGGCAGCCACACTCTGGGGAGACGTGGGCCTCCATGAGGACCCAGGCTTGGGTTTCTAGCAAGGCTTTGGTGAGGAGGGTCCAGGCTCAAAATGTCATTTATCTGGTAAATGATGGGAGAGGTGGCTCAGAAATAGTCAGAACTCATGGCAGTGGGGCTGGGGGGTGTCTGGCTTAGTTGGTAGAATAGTACCTAGCATGTGCGAAGACTTAGGTTTGATCCCCAGCTTTGCATAAACTGTAACCCCAGTAAGAAGAGGTAGACACATCAGCATCGAGAATTTAGTTTATCCATGGCTACAAAACAAGTACCAGACCCTGCCTCAAAAAGAAAGGAAGGGAGGAGTAAAATTGGGAGGAGCAGAGAATTGAGAGAAACCAGCCATTGAGGGTGGTGGATTGGGCAGTCAGAGTGTGAGAGGACAGAGCCAGCCTGAGGCTCTCCACAGAGTGTGGCTGACTCTGGGAACATACACATCTCATGCTCTCCATCCAGAGAAAGGTAAGGGTCCCTGGGCATGTGTGTACATGTATGTGGGTGTACACATGCAGAGACCAGAAGACAAACCTAAAGTGTCATCCAGCAAGCTGCAGGAATCCTGTTTGTACCTTTGCACTCCTGGGATTGCATGATTGTATGTGCCACCACCCTTGGTGGGTTTTTTTGTTTTATTTTTTGTTTTTTTTTTTTT
>JADRCD010084120.1:0-17756 GCA_019843815.1 Montemys delectorum | reverse complement strand
AATTCTAATAAAGACTTTCAGCAGTTTGAGTTGGTAAAAGTCCCCAATAATGCTGGGAAACTAATTATTTATAAACTTATAGCACATTTAGAATGTCTATTCAAAGTGGGATATACTGCATATCTTCTAATTATTTTGGAAAAGAGAAAGGTATGTTGCTTTCTTTCACTATCCCTATGCTCACATGGCTTGTATCCATAGTAACCTATGCCATCCGTACCAAAAGAAGAACAAGAAGTGAGAAAGTTCCATATTACATTCACACAGTTGACTTTTTTCTTCATAGACATGTGGTACAGGGATTACGTAAGGTTTCTCCAGAAAACCATTTTTTGAATCTTATAAACTGTCCATCTTTCTAAATTTATCAATGTTATTACACGTACATCATTAAGCACAGATTTACTATGGATTATTTGCTTATTACAAATTTTGGACATACACTTATCACCTAATCAGTGTTTCCCTTTTGCAGTAGCTAAGTTTTATGAGACTGAATGGATAGCACTTCTACAGCATGGCTCTACTGGGCATGATTTAAATAGTGACATGTCTGTTAAGCCATTGTTTCTGTGTCTTTGAACTTAAAGGACTGCCTTGCAAACAAAGATTGGATACTTGCCATAGACACATGTGGTTTTGTGAGGTTTAATAATCATCCCTAACTAAAAGCAGTGCTTATGTTACCGTATTGGTTTTCTTTACAACTTATAGCACATATTAAACTTTCTCCATAGGCATTTTCTCATCAGCTTACACAGGAAAATTACCTTCTAGAACTTTGAAAATGGTCTTCAATAGTTTGTTCTTCCAAAATGTAGCCTATAGCTGTGAGAGTCCTATAGGGCTCTAGCATCATACCTTTGTAGAGACTCTTATGAGAAGGATCCAGCAAAGCCCACTCTTCCAAGTGAAGTTCACATACACATCATCATAGGTCACTGTATTCATGTGTGGAGTTCTGAGCTTGACAAGCTCCCCTCACAGAACCCAGCAGAGTCACTCAGAACATATCACACAGAAGCACTCATGCCCTCTGAGTTACAGAAAGGAACTTGCAGGCTTGACCTGGAAGAGCCACTGACAGCACACTCTTAATTGAGGTGTTTCAGGCTCTGGGTATGTATGTAGGGCTAAGGTCCACCGCTTACCTCATAGCCACGTCTCCTGGGCAAAGTCAGACAGATTATCCCTTGCGTGCCATTGAACAGAAGGTTACTAATTAAATGATGTAAGTGTGAGGCGGGCAAGTGTGCACGGAGTTAATAGAAATCTTTTTGGGTTGTATCTGTTGTATTTATACCACAAAGGTTCTAAGTAGTTGTCAAAGCAGTCACGGCCATGGCTGGGGAGGTCACACACCACTGCCAGAGCTTTACTGACTACTCATGGATAGTTAAATTCTGTGTTATAAGAGTGCATATGAAGAAATAGGACAGTTAAGAATTGCCTGAGATTGGAGTGTAGCTCAGGTTAGAGATCCACCTTGCGTATCTCCATGTACCCTGACTGCAGCTTCAGAATCAGCAAAATAACCCCACATGTGTTCGAGGCACCGACAATAATTAAATTCATTGATATTTTGCCCCTCCTTGAGCTTAAGCTACCCCTCCCTCTCTCCTCTTCTCCCTTTTGGTTTTTCGAAAGTTTTCTCTGTGTAGCTGTGGTCATGTCTGGGACTCAGTTTGGAAGCCAGGCTGGCCTCACACTCAGAGGTCTGTCTACCCTGCACCACTGCTGCCTCTTATTTCTTTCAGAAAAACTATAGTGCTTACCACAACTAGACAGTGCCACTGTTGTTGCTACTAGTCTTTGGCTGAGAGTCTAGCAGTACTATTGAGACCTGGATGTGGCTCTGTGTGTCTTTCTTTAGCACATGAAGGCCAGGTACCTAACTTGCTGAAGCTAGCTACCATCAGTGTGAGTGAAAGCCTGGCTTCAGTCTCCCAGTCTGTTTCTAGCTAGCATCACAGTAAGTGAAAGCCTGGCTTCAGTCTCCCAGTCTGTTTCTTGCAGTTGGAATCCTGACCACTTTGCTGCCTATTTAGAAAGGTTGCTCTGGGCAAGTGGATTTCACATTTTTTTCGTGACTCTGATCCCTTCTTCTCAAGGTTTCGATGACCAGAACTGGGCTGAGAGGCATACATTGCCAGTGACTTTACAGTTCTTCTGGCCATGAGTCACCCAGTGTAGTTGTGGCAGCTTCTAAGAGTTGACCCTGATTGGTTTCCAGAAAGGGCCTGACTATCCTCATCCTGAAGTAGAGGCTGTCCTGTGAGCTCAGCAGAGAGAATGCATGCTTTAGCATGGATGTCTCCAAAGGCCCAGGAGCTGATGGCCATCTGTACTTTCAGGCAATCTGCCACAGCCTCCCCTTTGCTGGAACATCTCTGCTGGAGCAAGCTGATGGGCTCTGTGGTAAGAAGGTGGAAGTGGTTAGCTCTGGATGGTGAGCACTAGCATCCTGGCTTTGTTACTAGACCACAGATAAATGCCAGGCCTTTCCTGTCCAGCTTCCATGCCTCTGGACACTTGTGTGTACTATGTACTGGGAAGTCTAGAGTGTGTAAGCTGTTTTTGTAAGCTGTCCTCTATAGTTGCCCAGCAGTTTCTGGAGGAGGCTGAAATACAGCAGGTCAATACAGTGATGCTGAGCAGGGCAGCAATGGCTGTTATACAGGAAGAGGCTCAGAGTTGAAGGCACACACCCAGCATTGCTCAGTGCTGCCGTTCTGGAGCTTCAGAGTGGAAAGGGCATGCAGCTGAGGCTGTGACTGAAGCTGCCATTATGTTGTCTCCATGTCCCAGCACCCCACAATGCACACGAGTAGATGTGTGAGTATTCACTCAAGTCTACAAGTATAAAGTCCTTTGTATATGGCCTGTAAGCACATGTAAAAAGCATTGTCCAGCCATCACTTTGTGAAATGATGCTGCTAGATTCGGGTGAGTTGAGGGTAGGGTGAAGTGGAGTTTAGAGTGGAAACAGGGTTGGTTCTCTGCTCTGGGCCAACAGAGGTCTTAGACCAGCTACTGAGCTGCGTTCTCTGTGACAAGTACTCCGACAACTTAGGCTAATGACTCAGGCACAGGCACTGCTCTTTGTTGTAAAAACAATGTGGTTTCACCTCCACCGTGTCGTGTCAAGCCTCAGCTATACGAAACAACCCCTCCACAGTTGAACTTTGGACTCCTGGAGTTTGAGCTTTCAAGATTAAATAGGTTCCGAGGCATCAATGAAGACAGTAGGGGTGCAGCCACTTTGAGCTATCTCTAAGGGGAAACTTTAATTTGATGTACACATTATATGGTAAATATGCTTAAATAGTGACATGCCTTGTGCACTCATTCACTTACACAGTGTTCACCTCAGCAGCTACAGAATTTGTATCTCAAATAGTCATGGGGGTTGTGGCAGACTTTGTCAGCCTCCACAGAGGAGGACCCACCCTCATGGAGTTAGGAGTTGCTTGGGAAGAAGTTCCCTTAAGACCAGTATTCTACATAGACTTAGGAATACATGTATCCTGTAATGTAATGTCCTGACAAGTAAAATGTTGGTTTTCTTTTAATTATTAGCATAGTTTGAAACCTGTAGCCATTTGAATTCACAGTGGACAGAACTTGGCACAGGCGCCTTGAAAACACAGTGTAGTTGTCTTACTGAAAACTTGGACCCTTAAAACTTCCTAAACATTGAAACACTTTGAATCATGAGCACTCTGCCCTGCTTTTGCTCCAAGCACTTGTGTTGGCTTCTCCCCAGCCCTGTAATTGCTGTTTTTGTTGCTTCTGTGGGGAAAGCAGTAGATTTACAGGTCCTCACTAAGATGAGCTCTTTGAAATTTTTTTTTTTTTTTTTTTGGTGTTTTTTTTGGAGACAGGTTTTCTCTGTGTAGCCCTGGCTGTCCTGGAACTCACTCTGTAGACCAGGCTGGCCTCGAACTCAGAATTCTGCCTGCCTCTGCCTCCCAAGTGCTGGGATTAAAGGCGTGTGCCACCACTGCCTGGCTTGAGCTCTTTGAAATATTAAAGGAGGTCAGGAGACATTCCTTTTTCATAAAAACAATGGGGCTAGAATGATTGTTCAGTGGTTAGAGACCCCGCTGCTCTCCAAGGGGACCCCAGCACCATGGCGGGGGGCCTCACGGGTGCTTGTTGTAACTCCAGTTCAGGAAATTTGATGCCCTCTTTCGGACTTCATGGACACCTGCATTCATCTGCATATTTCCCCCAGCCCCCCTTGTAATTAAAAAGAAATTTTTAATTTTTTAAAAAATTTAAAACAACAACAACAAAAATTAAAGGAGAGTTGCCTTTGAGGGACGTGCAGTCTTTTGTGTCTCGAGAGTCACGGCTTGCTGTTTTGACCCTGTTTGTGAGAATCTCAACACCTTGACCAGGACTCTGATGTCCATCACAAGGCTTTTATTTTGTTCACAATATTTGGTTGCCACTTTACTGAATAATGAGAGTATTGCATTTAAAAGTAAAGCTTAAGTCATGCACAGGCCTGGAAGCTCAGAGCCAGCAGGAGAGAGAGAGAGTTCCTCAGAAAGATTGAACCGAAAGCAAAATCCAGACAGCACAGCAATGCTCAGTTGGGGCTTAGGGGGCACGTGGCCAAGGCTGAGTCTACTGTGGCTCTTCTGGACAGTGTGCAGTTTAGGCCTTAAGTGTGGCTCTGAATGGATGGCGCAAAGTGCCACAATGGTGTGAGTCGGGATGGCTCCATCACCTCGGCTGCTCTCAACTGTGAGTTCTGTACACTGTAGACAAGTGTAAAAAGGAAACTGGCTTGCATAATTTATGAGCTAGAGTTGTGCTAGCCAGATTTTCAAATGACTCTGACCTCATTCTGGTAAGATTTGTATTCTATCAGGACCCAGAAATTTGAATTTGGATGAGTTAAGACATAAAAGTGGGTGTTAAGATAGAGACTAAAAAGTCCTGTCATAGTCCTTTGTGTGCTTGCTCTGTTGTCTCAGGGGCTTCTAACCTTCTGAAGGTTCATTACCAGTCAGTCAAGTTAGAGTTTTTGTTTTTTGTATGTTTTTGTTCTGTTAAGAGATCACAGTAGTTTTAGTTTGAACTGTTATCTAAAGATTCATAAACAGCATTTTTAGAGAACATATAATTGAAATTATGGACTTGGCTTTCTGTAGCTAAAAGCTCTATAGTGTGGGCACCCCTGTTAATGCTGTTTGTCTTAGAACTTCTCTGTGCTGAGGGTCCGTATGTCAGAGAACCTTTCAAATAAAGTCGAGAGTATTTAAGATAGAGAAAAACTACTGTATTATTTTCTTACCATGTAGCCCAGGCTGGCCTGGAGCTTGTGGTCCTCCTGCCTCAGTCTCTGGAGTGTTGGCATCCATAGATGTTTGTTACAGCAACTGCTAGCCTTTTATCCGCTCCACACGACTGTCTTTCTGAGTAACTGGAGATGACCTCCCTCTTCTGAGCTAGAGTCAGTCTTAAAAGCACCTCAAAGGTAAGGTTTTTTCCTAAGTGTATTGCATTCAAGCCTTTTAAGATTACACAAGGTGAGTTTTTTTCCTTCTGACATGAGGAAACACACCTATGGCTTTTGTTGCTGTGTTGAGCATTTTGCTCTTAGACATCAGACTTGTTCAAAGCTTGTGTTTCTGTTCCTGCTTTTTGCTCATAGTGGGCAGCTGTTGCGTCTTACTGCTGGCATTCAAATGTCCTGTCTCCACGCTCCTTGTGTGGTGCCATGAGAACCTAGGTGAGAACACAGACACACCTGTGTGGTGCCATGAGAACCTAGGTGAGAGCACAGACACACGTGTGTGGTGCAGTGAGAACCTAGGTGAGAGCACAGACACACGTGTGTGATGCAGTGAGAACCTAGGTGAGAACACAGACACACGTGGTGCAGTGAGAACCTAGGTCAGAGCACAGACACACGTGTGTGGTGCAGTGAGAACCTAGGTGAGAGCACAGACACACGTGTGTGGTGCAGTGAGAACCTAGGTAAGAACACAGACACACGTGTGTGGTGCAGTGAGAACCTAGGTGAGAGCACAGACACATGTATGTGGTGCCGTGAGAACCTAGGTGAGAACACAGACACACATGATGCCGTGAGAACCTACGTGAGAGCACAGACACACGTGTGTGGTGCAGTGAGAACCTAGGTGAGAGCACAGACACACGTGTGTGGTGCCATGAGAACCTAGGTGAGAGCACAGACACACGTGTGTGGTGCAGTGAGAACCTAGGTAAGAGCACAGACACACGTGTGTGGTGCAGTGAGAACCTAGGTGAGAGCACAGACACACGTGGTGCCATGAGAACCTAGGTCAGAGCACAGACACACGTGGTGCCATGAGAACCTAGGTGAGAACACAGACACACGTGTGTGGTTTACAGTCTTACTGTCAGCACTGTTTCAAGAGCGCCATCCTTGACATCAGAGGAAGCTACTCAGGCGTAGCTCCTCCAGTATCCTTCTGAGGTCGGCAAGCCAGTGAGCGACTGGAGTGCAGCGATGCAGGGGAGTGTGCCCATAGCTATGAGTATGTCTGGAGTAAGTGTACACATGGGGCATTGCCAATGCTCAAGACCCCTTCTTCTCCCTCCCAAAGACAGCTACCGCCTCAGCATTCTTCTCTATAGATATGTCTCTGTCCCCCAAGGATGAGAGTTTTTTTTTTTTTTTTCCTTCAGAATTAGGCTTTGAACTTCATAGAAGTAGAATCATGGGGAGGGGACACTGGTTTTGTGTCCAGCTTCTTTTCAGACCATTAAATCTGTGAGATCCACCCATCTTTGGCTTATATTGCCTTCATTGATGTGGACTGAATTATTAATATTTGTATGAATATTTGGGGCCCCTCAGTTTTGCCTCTTAGGGATGAAGTTACTGTGAAGATTACTATATATGTTGTTAGAGACTGTGAATCTTCCTAAGTTATTTATTCTTAGAAATACTGTATATTGAACTATATAGTAAGTGTAGTCCAGGTACTAGTCACTTTTCTGTTGCTGTAATAACGGCAGTGTGTATCTTGAGTTCCCTGGTAGAGTCCAGAATGGTGGAGAAGACATGGGGCAGGAGTTGGAGGCAGAAGGAGATGCATGCTGGTGCTTAGCCCTGGCTTCTTTTTAAATAGACCAAACCTAAGGAATGGAGCTACCTACAGTGGATGGCTGGTTTTCCCACCTCAATTAACCTAATCATGATAACCCCCAGAGGCATGTCTCCCAGGTGATTCAAAAGCTCATCTAGTTGACAATTTAGATATATCCCGGCTAGCTTTCTGTAGCTACAGGCTCTGCCAGATACTTTGAAAGTATGTGAAACAAAAAGTGCCCTTTTGCTGAGTATGTGCAAGTTTACCATGCAAACGCAGCATTTATACCACAATGTGGTAAGCATTGTGGGTAATCTAGAGATGCCTTTGCATATGCAGAAGGTGTTGGGGGTGTGCAAACAGTAGTTGGCTTTGTAGAAGAACCTGAGCAGCTACAGCATTTTGTGTGCACAGGGGTCCTGAACCTACCCCTTTCTACATTCAGGGACAACTGTGTCACCAGTTTAACTGTGGTGACACTTGTCTCATCAGCAGTGCAAGAGGGCCCTGGGAGCTACATGGCTTCCTGACTTACTATTAATGCCAGGGTTATTTTCCCTGTTCTTTACATTTTAATTAGTTAGCAAGAAATTTAGTTTGATACAGGGAAAATGCAAATTATAAGCTATATTTCAAAATACAAATATTTAATGTACAAGGTATACTCTTCCGCATGCATAGAGATTAATAGTTATATACTATATACTGGTGAGTCTTTTTCTCCCAGCATGTTTTCATTGTTTTGTTCTGGAGGGGATTGTAGTAGATATGTTTGTGTGTGTGTGTATGTGTGGATGTGGCCAGAGTGTCATCTTCCATCACCTCTCTCCCTTGTCTCTTGAGATGCACTCTCTTACTGAACTTGGAGCTCATTAATTCAGCTAGTTAACTGGCCAGCGGGCTCAGCTCCAGGGACCTGCAGCCCTGTTTTTACATGGGGGTTCCAGCTCAGGCCCTTCACCTATGCGGTGTGCATTACCTGCTGTATGTAGCTCCATTCCCTAGTCTCCCAGTCCCCGCTTTTTTTTTTTTTTTTAATAAGGCAGCCTTGATTTCTTATTTGAGTGCTGGCATTAACACATGTCTGTGGGAGTAGAAACCTTGTCTCAGTATTCTAGAAATCTGTTTAGTTTAGATTGTGGGGTGGAGGTTGGGCATAGGAGAGCAAGAACATCCAGGCTGGCCACAAGCTAACCACGTAAGGATGGTAAGGTAAGGTACCATGTCTCCCACATGCTGGCACTACAGGTATGCTACCAGGAATAGCTATTTTAGAATTTTAGTTAAGAAAATTAAATGGTGACTACACACACACACACACACACACACACACACACATACACACACATACGCACGCACTCACATACTCACACACTCACATACACACACATACACACACACATACACACTCACATACACACACACTCACACATACTCACACACTCACATACACACACACTCACACACTCCTCTGAAGTAGCAGATCTCGTGGAACTTGGAGCCTTGCACACTTTCTACCACAATCAAGTTCTTTATCTGTGGGAACAAATTCAAAAGATCCAAAGAGTGTGTTGGTGTGGTTGTGAGCTAGCTGCCATGTAGGCACTGGGAATCAAGCCCAGGTCCTCTGCAAGAGCAGCTTCTGATCTTAACCAGTGAGACATTTCTTAAGACCCTAGCGAGTTAAGCTTAAACAGTACACTTTCTAGTCTTGGAGACTAGAAAAATTATATTCAAGAATGTCACAGATGGTAGCCAAAGATGGAAAATTGTCTTAGAAAAAAACTCAGTAAAGAACTTTATAGCTAGAAGAATGAAACATGATCTTGTTTGTTTTCTGGTTGTTTTGTTTTATTTTTGACAGAAGTCTAGCTGTTACAACATTTGGGTCTTTATCATCTTTGTTAAATGGCTTTGTTAAATCTTTGCTCAAGCTTGGTCGGATTGATTAGTTCTTATTGTCCCAACACAAGCTACGGATGTTCCACTTTTCTGTGTCTTAGGTATGCTAATTAGTCAGGCGGTCTCATCTGAAACTAGGAAGGTGTAATAGTGCTAGGTCGTACAACTTGCCATACCAGTTTTACAGTGTTTTTGTTTTGCTCCAACTAGATGAAAGGTTTGTTTAAGTGTGGCCACACTGGTCCTGCATTCCTGGTGATCTTGGAGGGTTAATGACAATCTTTGTCATAGAAATCAGGAAATGTGGGTTGAGTCTCTGGGACACACAAGGCTAGTTCATTAGCATGCTCCTTCCCTAGGACTGGAGATTGTTGGAGGTATCTGGTGGTACGTAGGTCATGCGGCTTCAGAGAACTTTCATCTATCTGTCATCAGCTGTCATTTCTCATCTGTCTGTTTATCCTTCTATCTTTCCATCGATCCATCCAGTCTGACTGTTTCTATATTCATCTTGTTTTTTAAAAACTCTCTTAACATATTGGTGTTTGGGGAAACCAGGTAAGTTTTGGGCCGTAGTCAAGGCTTGTTTTCGCTGTGGTGTTGGCTTGGTTACGAGGAAAATCATGTTGAGATCTTCGCTGCTGTTGAACTCGTTGCCTTTTAGCTTGGTAAACTATCAGTCAGTGCTGGCTGTGCCTCAGGGTTTTTGTTTTGTTTTGTTTTGTTTTGTTTTTTAAAATTAGGATAGATGGAAGAGCTGCTTAAAATAGGTATTTGTGAGACACTTAGCAGATGAAGCTGGTTCGGACTGAGTGAGCCTTCAGGTATCACTGAACAACATGGTACTGGCTTCTGGTTACTATTTCTGTAAAATGCCTGGACTTGCTGTGACTGTGCCCGTGTAGGTGAGCATTTAGGAGAGTGGCACTTTTTTACTTTTTTATTACGAGGTGTACTTATTTCAGATAGATTCCTTAATAATACCATGATCCAATGTAACTAAATGCAATGCAAGGTGGTTCGTTTGAATACTGTTTATGTACAAGTGCTGCAGATGCAAGCAGAATGCATTAAGTCTCCTGGAGCTGATTTAAAGACTGTATGCCATCTTGTAACAGGAATGGAAGCCTTTGAAATTCAACAAGGACTTGGACAAAAGCGTTGGAGTGGGTTAGTGCTGTTAAGTTACTTATTGTCCCATCCTGAGCCTTAGTGAAACCCGTGGCGGAAGTTATTTCTTAGAACCCCTGAGGATGTGCTGAGCTGGTAATGCACTGGGGTCTTTTCTGGTGTTGTGAGATTGTTGACAGTCCCCAGAGTTCAGCCTGGGAAGGTTAAATACTGCCTGACCTTTTCATCCACCCCTGCATTTGGAGCCTTGTGAGGGTTGGAGAGGAGCTAAGAGCTCCAGCCAGCATGTTCAGGATTGAATCTGCACCTCCCTCCCAAGTGATGAGCTTTGCTGGCTTTTTTCTACATGTTGAACCTGAGTGTTTGAGGCTGTGATCAGCCATCTTCATGATTCTTTATTCCTAAGTAATATAAGAAATTAAAATTATTAAATATGCTGTGATTTGAGTTAAAGAATAAGTTTATATTAAAAAAACAAATAAAAAATTAAAAAAGAACAAGTTAGCTAGGCGTGATTGTGTATGCCTTGAATCCCAAATCATGGGAGGGAGGGGCAGGCAGATGTCTGTGAATTCCACACCAGCTAAAGGTACACGAGACCCTGCCTCAAATAAGAATATGTAATTACATTTTAAAAGTTTAAAACTTGTCAATTTTCCTCTTGTAGAGTTGCATATTTAATGAATGAAGTATCCTACAATTGAAGTTTATGTATAAGTCTGAGAATCAAAATCCCAGGGTTTGTCCTTGGTTTTGTTTGTATTGATTTATTTTGTGATCTTGTTTTAAACTAACAGCAGGGATGTGGCTGTGTCATTTCACATATATGTGGGAAACTGTAAATAGGAATGAGGACATGTTTTGTGCATCCAGGTGTATGCACAGACTCAGTTCATGTTGTAAGTACTAGCTAGCTACTTTGAAAAGAATATGTGGAACCATAGATTGGCAGCAGGAAGAACTGAAGTGTTGTTCAGAACTCAGAGTTTCGGTGGAAGTCTGTTAAAACCCCAGCTGGGTGTTTGGCTTGTCTTGCCAGTTGCTGGGAGGTGGGGAGTAGCTGGGGCTGGCTTCCTGGTGGCTCCATCTGAACTCTCACTGTTGCTAGAATGGTAGGCTTGTCTTAGCCAGAGTAGTTAGCTGCTTACAGTGGTAGTTATGGCCTTGGTTTATGAGCCCATGAGGCAGCAGTGTCTGAGCTTTGGCCAGAAAGACCAAAATGCCAGACCACATTAGTGGGACACCTGTGTCATCTGTTGGTGAGCAGAGACCATTTTAGAGTATATAAAGAATAGGGTCTTAAATTAGCAGCTAACATACTACTTTCTGTTAAATTATTAAAAGATTGATAAAATAAAGGAGTGACTGCATTAAGGGCATCATCAAAACAGTACTTTTAGAAACCACTCCAGTGTAAATTGATTTTTTTTCCGAAAAATCACTGGTTTTGTAATCAAAATCTTTACAATTCATCTCTCTTGGCCCAGTAATGCTTTGTGCAGACTTTTCTCACATATGATAGAGGCATTTGGTTCTGTGAAATGGAAGCACTATTTAGGTGAGTGGTGCCATCGACACCGTAGCAAGAGCAGAGCTAGGGAAAGCAGCGAATGGTAAGTGCCCCTTAGATTCATGCCAGCTAAACCTACTAAAGAAACCACAAAACATCTGACAAAGCCAGTGAACAATACATTATTTACAATATTGGCAGAGGTTCCTTCATGGTGGGGAACAGTGCACATTTCCCCTTTTTCCATTTGCTATAATGAATGTTTACTTATTTTATAATCTTTAAAGTTGAAAGGGAACAGGCTACCTAAGAGAGACCTTGCCAGACCAGGAAGCCACAGGACGTGAGGTGACATTGTCACTGAGGCAGGTTCCAGGGATAGCAGGGTGGTTTGGGGATGAGTAAGAAAGTGGGTTAATTTTAACTTTAAGAAGTTGTTGATTTCTAAAGAACATCCTGTGTGGGAGAGGAAGCCATTACCACAGTATTTCTATACCAATGGCACCCAGGGCTTGATAAATCCACAGAAAGAGTGGGTGAATGAGTGAACGTTGCAGGAACTGACAAGATCAATGGCTATGTCCACTTGGCAGCAATTGTACGTTTGAAGAGCTGCAGACAACAGAGTTGTTTGAGGTGAATGGTGACCAGCTTGGAGCGTTGTATCCTGAGAATGTGTGCCCTCGACATATGAATGCCAGGGACAGCACAGGTTAGGATAGAGCCAGTCTGGTGGCTTGGATGAGGCTAGGCTTAGGGCTCCGAACTCAGCATTCCCCTCTGGAGATCAGGGTTGCCTTGGAAATAGCGAGCCAGTTCACTGTATAGTGCCGAAGGAGTGTATTTACACATGCTTATTATTTTTAAGTATTGAACTCTTTTAGGGGCTTTATTTACTTTTTAAAATGTTTATTTACTTTACAACCTCCTCCTACCAAGTTAAATTCATGCTGTCCTGTTGGGTGGCAACATTTCAAAAGTAGTTGGGCCACAGCATTTGAGTGGGACGATGTTACAGCTATAGCTTTGGCAATGTGGCTCTGTTCTTTGTAGGAGCAGTGCCACCACCACCAGCGCGAGGTGAACAGTGAGAACACTTACTCACAAGCTCATGGTAA
Source organism: Montemys delectorum (assembly GCA_019843815.1). Lineage (NCBI taxonomy): Eukaryota > Metazoa > Chordata > Mammalia > Rodentia > Muridae > Montemys > Montemys delectorum. The sequence continues at coordinate 4,998 of JADRCD010084120.1, read as the reverse complement.
ATTCCTCACGAGTCTTTCCTGTTGTTTGAAGTTGGCTATTTTTGTTATTTTCCTACCCCTGACGATGTTGCTTTTTAACTGAGAAAATTATTTCATGCAGCACTGATGTGAGTTCTTACAGTTGCTGCACATGCTATCTAAATGTAGTTTGTATTTATAGCCATCTCTCTTCTGTGAGTCACTCTTGATAGTCTCCCCTATTTTTAGTTTTTTTCTTTCCCAAGCTTGTGTGGCTGTGACACACCCAGCCTGTCCTCTGCCGCTGAGCTGGACCCCCAGCCCCACTCTGACTGAAGGAAACTGTTGAAGCTAGCACCCACTCTTGTTTTCAGCTAACTGGGATAGTAAAGGATAGCACGTTTCTCACCATTTCCTTTGTGTGCATGTCCTTGAGAGAGAGTACAGGATTTTAAGGACGGACAGGTTTGTGTCTGATTGTTGGAGTGCACCAGGTTTCCAGTACACACCTCTGAGCTCCGTGGACTCTGATCACTGACTAACTATTGAAGATCGCTGCATGGCTTGTGTCTGATTGTTGGAGTGCACCAGGTTTCCAGTACACACCTCTGAGCTCCATGGACTCTGATCACTGACTAACTATTGAAGATCGCTGCATGCTCTCAGGGTGTTTGGAGTAGTCTCAGTAGTTTCTGTGTGAGTGCCCTCTGAGTCAGGAGTTGGCGGTCTAGCCCACATAATAATGGGATATCTGTGTCAAGGTGGCACCTGCAGAGCCTCCTGCCAGTCTACTTCATGCATAACAAGAGGCCACTTGGACTCTGCCAACCTCAGAAATACAACCCTAGTATCTATCATCTTTATTAGTTTTTTTCTTTTGCTCCTGGGGGTTGAACCCAGGGACTCTCTGCATGCTAAGCACATGCTCTGCCCCTTAGTCATATCTCGGTCCCTGTAGACATTTTAAAATTAATTCTGTGGAATATCTCCAAAGGTGGGTTTGTTTGTTTGGTTGGTTGGTTGGTTGGTTTGGTTTTTTGTTTGTTTGTTTGGTTGGTTTTTTTGCTATTGAGTAGCAGTAACTGTAGCAGTTATTGTAACTGGTATCCTTACTCATCAGCCACTCTATGACCTGGACCCTTCTGTGGATGTTTCCTTATTTGCCTTTTTAACAACTCAGGTTACAGATGAAGTAACTCAGGCCATGGGAGATGAGCTGGCTTAGTAAGGATCACACATGGGACAGGTAGCAGATGTCACCATTTGGAGCTGTGGTTTGTCAGGTCCCAAAACGTGTGAGTTTTAAGTATGTTCAGGGGTGAGGGTCCTGGAAGAACTGTACTAAGAGCACATGTTGGTGTCACTAACCAATACCCACATTGTTCTTACAGCTACTTATAACCATGTAGTAGTTGGCAAACCCTGCTATCTATTTTTTGTTTGTTTTCAGTTTTTTGAGACAGGGTTTCTCTATGGAGCGAGCCCTGGCTGTCCGGGAACACGCTCTGTAGATCAGGGCAGCCTTGAGATATGCCTGCCTCTGCCTCCCGAGAGCTGAGATTAAGCCTCACATCACCATAGTCAGGCAAGGCCTGCTATCATTCACAAGGCATGTCTGTGTGTGTGCATTGCACACAGTGACTGATGTTTATCTTTTGACAGGATTTCTCTGAGTAACAGAATCCAGACTGGCCTGAAACTCAAAGGATTCACCAGCCTGTGCCTTATGAGTGCTGGGATTAGAGGCATGTGCCACCATGCCCAGTGACTGCTGTTTAGCTTGAAACATCAGTAAATCTTTGTAGTAGGAACAAATTTCTATTAATAATGTCAACTAAGGGGCTGGAGAGATGGCTCAGAGGTTAAGAGCACTGGCTGCTCTTCCAGAGGTCCAGAGTTCAATTCCCAGCAACAACATGGTGGCTTACAACCATCTGTAATGGGATCCGATGCCTTCTTCTGGTGTGTTTGAAGACAGCTACAGTGTACTCATATAAATAAAATAAATAAATCTTTTTAAAAAAATGTCAACTAAGTCCTATAGACAAGTGTAGCAGGTCTCGCTCAGTAAGAGCCACGTCAGAAGCATGCGTTGGCATGCTATCAGAGTCCCCGGATTTCGTGCCAGTGTTGCTGATCTGAATTAGGTGACTGGTGAGGAAGTAGCTTCCAGTAGTTGTAGATAGTTTTATATGCTAGGCCATTTAACCAAATACAAAGTGAAAATCAACCCCAAATCTCTATTATGTAACTTAAGGAAATGTTTCTAGGAATCAAATTTATGAGGAATATTCTAGCTGAGAAAGGTTTAATTCTTGATTAAAGAATCATGCATTTCAAAGCTCATAGAAACTGGAAGGTTAGGGAAGGCTGGAACAGGACTGAAGTCTCCAGACCTGACAGGGCTTCATAGAAAACCTGCCTCAGAAACCAAAACCAAACAAAACCAAAACAAGTTCATGAGAAAAATTGCAGTTTTTGTTCCTGATTAGGGAAGAGTGGCTTTGCTAAAGCTATGACCTCTATGTGAAGGAAAATGAATGTCTTTTGTCTGAGGAGTTTCACACATAAACTATATGTGATATATCTCCTGGCTGTTTGTCTTATTGGTGAACCTTGTAACTTTTATGTAAGATACATATCTTCCGTGTGCTCTATGTAGCTCGTGTGTGTGTGTGTGTGTGTGTGTGTGTGTGTGTGTGTGTGTGTGTGTTGCTGAGAGTTGAATTCACGTTTCATATATGCCATCCAGGGGCTCTCCACTGAGCTGCACCCCCAGCTCTCTCTCTTTTTCTTCTTATATTGACATAATTATATATTTACAATTGTGTCTATGGGGGACAAAGTGACATTGTGATTCACTGAAACAATGTAGAATTGTTAAATCAAAATAACGAAGATATCTGTCACCTCACAATCTTGCCCACTTATGTTCTTTATGGTAAGAACACAAAATTTACTCTTGACAATTTTGAAATATACAACACATGTTTAGTAGCTATGCTCCTCATATTGTACCGTTCTCCAAACCAGCCCACAGGTGTTTTCCTCCTAAGGGATTTGTCCTCTGAGCCTGTCATCTTCCTTCCCTGCATCCTTGATTTCTGGAACCACTGTTCACTCTGAGTGTCCTGGGTCCCCTTGTTTCTGATTCTGTGTATAGGTGACATCATATAGCATTTATATTCCTATGGTTGGTCTATTTCACTTGGTTCCCCCCAGATTGATAGAAATGATAGTCTGGTTTTTAAGGCTGAATGCATGCATGTCTCTGTCATGGTTCTAAGCCACTGTCTTTTAGGTTGAGTGTACACCGAAGCTTTGTGGCAGTGCTGCAGTCACCACAAGGATGCAGCTATCTCTTAAACTTTCTTACTTAGTTTATGCGTATGAGTGTTTTGCCTGCACGTGAATCTGTGTATCATATGCTTCCCTGGTGCTTTCAGAGGCCAGAAGAGGGTGTTAGATCCCTTGGGATTGGAGTTTATGGGTGATTGTGCACCACCCTGTGGGTGGTGGGAACTGCATCTGTGTTCTCTAGAACAGCCAGTATTCTTAACCACAAAACCTCTCCAGCCTCCTGCAGTTAGCTCTTGATAAGATGATTTCAAATCACTTGGTAAATAGCTAGTATTGGGATTGCTGGGTCTGGAGAGTATGTTCTCAGTGATCTGGAAACCAGACTGTAGCTTCACTTTTCCTAGATGTTTACAGATGCTGTTTGGTACTGTGTTGGAAGGTGTCTAGGTTCTTGGAGTTGTGCTAAGTGGTTTGCAGAGGCACACCCAGGGCTTGGTAAAGATGTGTGTATTTAAAACAGTTCATTAAACAACCCTGAGTCTTGTAAACCAAGACAGTCTAATAAGACTCTCCTTTAACCTTAGGTGTTTTGACTTGGAGAGGACACTAGTTCACGTGTAGAGTTTACAGAGAGTGGGTGTGTCCTTGAAGCCATGTGTGAAGGTGCTGTCATGCCTGTGGGTGCCCTCTGAGGACCTTTCAACAACTTACAACTCTGAACCTCCCTAGTTTTGTAGCATCATATCCCACCCCAGTAGCGACCTGTTTGAGCAGCCAGGGCGTGGCCCAGTGCAGTCAGACCCAGCTCTGCTTGTTTCTCGTGCAGTCTCGGCTCCTCGCTGCAGGCTCTTGAAGCTGCCAGCTGTGGGCTTTGGTCGAGGCTTGTGGCAAGATTGTGGGTTTAACCCGGGAGAGTTGCAACATCACTTCTCATGGAGATGTCACACTTTTCAGTGGCCTCTATGGTTTAGGTTTAGATCATTTGTCATGTGGTTTAGGTTTGTGTGTGCTCATGGCTTTCTCCTCCTCTATTTCTTTCCCGGGTTTACACAAACATAAAAGCAGGGAGTAAATCCTATGATGATTTTGCCCTTGTTTACAATTTCAGCAACTTTATTTAAAATATCTCACATATGGATCCAAGCTAATTAGACTCATAGAACCCTTAGATTAACTCACTTTCCCAACAGTTCTCATGTTATTTTGATATTAAATGTGACTATTAATAGTGTTAGTAATTTAGTGTAGACATTGAAGAACATGCTCACACCCAGTGCTTAGTGTCTCTGCTGTCAGCGAGCTAAGACATGTTTGCTTTGGTCTGTGAGTGCTTTTCTTAGGACTGCTGCTCAAAGGTTGGAATCCAGCTTTGCTCTGGCCACCTTTTCTTTCCCTGAGAGGTGCTGGACGCCAAGATGATACACAGGCAGAAGGCACGCCAAACGTGGAAGAGGCTGGGCAAGTTGTGTGCTCACTGCTCATGGTTGGTGTGCAGGCCCTCTCTGTTGCTGGGAGATAGTCCAGGATTGCTTGGTGTAGGTCTGTGGCAGTGTTTCTTCACCTATTTCTCTTAGGGTCTCTTAGAACTTGAGCCTTGGACAGCTCCACCTTTTCCGTGAGAACTTCCATAGGTGAGGAAATAGCCTCAGTGAGTTCAGACTTGGATTCGTCATCCTAAACCTGCATCTGGATGCTGTGCAGTCCTCCACAACACACTGAAACCTCCTGAGCACCCCCCCC
>JADRCD010084105.1:0-10830 GCA_019843815.1 Montemys delectorum | reverse complement strand
TATGCCCAGGAGTGGTATAGCTGGGTCCTCTGGTAGAACTATGCCAATTTTCCAGAAGAACCACCAAACTGATTTCCAGAGTCTATGCCTCAATTTTTAATTGTTTAAGAATCATTACATCAGGAAACATTTAGTTTCTCAGAATTCGCCAGAGAAGAAGGAGAAAGAAGTAAGAAAGTTAGATATAATAGAATAGTTATACACACTAAGGCCAACTGAAAAGCAGGTATGCACAAATGAAACCTATACAGCTGTTGTCCAGGGCTAAGGTTAGGAGAAATGAGAATAACTGTTTTTTTACACAAGAGCTGCCGGTGTGTGTGTGTGTGTGTGTATACTGAAATGTCTCCATCCCAGCCTACTGCAGGCAGTCCCTATCATTGTATGCTGCCCCCAGCACTACACTAAGTTACCCTGTCTCAAAAAAAAAAAAAAAAAAAAAAAAAAAAAAAAAAAAAAAAAAAAAAAGAAAGAAAAGAAAAGAAAAGAAAAGAAAAAAGAAAGTCTCTTGAACAGCCAGCTTTCCTGTAGAGTGTGTTTTGCTATCTGGGTTATAAACAGGCTCATTTTAACTCTTAAGGAAGGGGACGGTAGTATGTCACGGTCTACTCAAGCTAGAGATAGAATTCAAATCTCATGTTTTGACCAGTTCTTGGTTTTACAGGCTAGTTGTGGTGTTTTGAATATGCTTGGCCCAGGTAGTGGCACTATTTAGAAGTGTGGCCTTGTTAGAATAAATATGGCCTTATTGGAGAAAGTATGCCACTGTGGGTGTGGGCTTTAAGACCCTCATCCTAGCTGCCTGGAAATTGGTCTTCTGTCTGCCTTTGGATGAAGATGTAGAACTCTCAGCTTTTCCTGCACCACATCTGCCTGGATGCTGTCATGTTCCTGTCTTGATAATGGACTGAACCCCTGAACCTATAAGCCAGCCCTAATTGTATGTTGTCCTTATAAGAGTTGCTTTGGTCATAGTGTCTGTTCACAGAAGTAACTAGGACATTAGTGATTATGAGGTATGGTCTACTGCTGATAATCTTCAAGCCTACTATCTCACAAATCATGTTAGATCCTCTGGGACCTAGCCCCATTTCCAGATCCAGTCCTGCACTAGTAGGCTCTTGCCTTCATCCCCTCTTCTATGACTCATTGTTGCTATAGTGCAGTTGATTTTCAAGTCTCTTTAAGGTTTCCTGAGGTCTCTAGATAACTGGAACTTCTTGTGCTCTGTTCAGCCACTGGCTTCAACAGGGGCTTGCTTCTGGGCTTCATCTGGAGTCTAAAACCTTGCAAAGGGCAGTTTCTTTCTCTTTAGCCCTGCTTACATGCCTTGAATCTGGGCAGCATCCTTACCATTTTGCATCTACTTCTCCACCTGCCAGATGGCAGTTTGCAGAGAACCTGAACTCCTTCTCTTGCCTGTTTGTCTGGCACCCACTGTGAAGCTCAGCAGTGTCTGCCTAGCTCCTGCAGGCAGTGTCTCCCACACTAACCTGCAGCTTTTCTTCACTTCAGGTAAATGACACTGTTTAGCCACATCCTGAGAAATGATTATTCCAAACTATTGCTTTAACTTTTGAATTTTGAATTTTAACAGTACTCTTTGGAATTAAAATATGTCAAATATTTAAAAGTATTATACCAATTCTGTATAATCTTACTATGCATATTTTAATTAAATCTGAATATATTTATGGGTGTAAGTACTTAGGAGAGATACAGAATAAATTTTGTTTATCCTAGTTTTTTTTAATATGGCAGATAGAACTCTCTCAGGGATTTGTATTAGATAAGTGCTTTTTCATAAAAGTTGTTTAACAAAGTTTTTGTTAAAATATAGTCCAAGTACTAACACTTAATTTGTAAGTCTTTTCAAAGCCACCATTTTAGCAAGCACAAGCTTGTATCATTCAGGTAATACTGAATTAATAGATAATACTTAGCCAATCCATGTAAATTAATCGTTGGACAGAAAATTCATATGAGAACAGTATCACCTTTCTGGATTAAGGAGGGGACAGGCTGTAGAGCTCAGAGCCTCAGTGTAAGAATATGTGGGCTGAGACAGTGCTCTAGGGCATTGGAGAGTGGCAAGAACATTTTATCTGGAATAAGTTAAGATTATCTTAGCTGGGCGGTGGTGGCGCACGCCTTTAATCCCAGCACTTGGGAGGCAGAGGCAGGCGGATTTCTGAGTTCGAGGCCAGCCTGGTCTACAGAGTGAGTTCCAGGACAGCCAGGGCTATACAGAGAAATCCTGTCTCAAAAAAACAAAAACAAAAACAAAACAAACAAACAAACAAACAAAAAAGAATATTTTAAAAGATGACCATGAAGGGGAAAAAGAAGCCCAAGAATTCAGAGGCAGGTTTCAAAACCAAAAGGACAAGCAGGTGAGAGTAAAGATGAAACTGACTGTCATGTCATATGGCCTTCCTTGTATAACTTTAAAATCTGTCTCCAGATCTTCCAGATCTCAGACTGACATCTACAGCCCCTTACTGTCCTTGTGAGGCTGCCCTAAACTTAACGACCCAGAAAACTACAAACTTCTTATTCATCTGACTGCACCATATTCTACACATGAGAGACAAGGTTCCCATCTCAATGACCTTACAGTCTGTGACAGTTTGAATGAAAATGCTCCCCATAAGCTCATAAGGAGTGGCACTATTAGGACATGTGGTCTTCTTCAAGGAAGTGTGTCACTGAGGGTGAGCTTTGAGGTTTCAAATGCTTAAGCCAGGCCCAGTGTCACTCTCTGTTCCTGCTACCTGAAGATCCAGATGTAGACCTCTCAGCTCCCTCTCCAGCACCATGTCTGCCTGTGTGCCACTATTCTTCCTGCCATGACAATAATGGATTAAGCCTCTGAACTGTAAGCTGGTCCCCAATTAAATGTTTTCTTATAAGAATTTCCATGGTCATGGTGTTTCTTCATAGCAATGAAAACCCTAACTAGGACACTCAGCTCTACTGGTAGCCATTCTCCTGTTCCAGCTACTGTTTTGTTTTGTTTTGTTTTGTTTTCCCAGTAGCTCCAGAACATTCTTGGTATTCCTTCTCTTGATTTTATGTTCTTGTATCTTTGCTTGATAATTATTATCTGTTAAAACTCATTATCTGTCTCTTTAAGAGTATTTTAATTCTCTGTGTATTATAGTGACCTACTCGTTACTGTACATCGAGCATCTATCATAGTGGCATTCAGTAAATGTTGAATGAATAAGAAGAAAAATTTAAAAGCTGGGCATGATAATGTAGGACTATAATCTTACTGCTTGGGAGGTAGATGCAAAAGGATCAGGTTCATGGTTATTCTTGGCCATATAGGGAGTTTGAGGACAACTTAAGCTACATGAAACCCTGTCTCAGAAAACAACCAATCAAAAGTATACATACAGGTTGAGTCACATATTGGTATTATGCTTAAATGAAGATAGTACTTCAACTGAAGTTCACTCCTTCCCTGTACTGTGACCTAGGCCCAGTTTACTCCTATTCATAGACAATTGTACTTTATGAGAATTGGTCTTAAAATTGGATATAGACCGTATGACTCAAAATTATTGAGCCAAACACCTGAATTTGCCTGTTAGATTCTTCTTACTGTCCTTTGTCTTTTTGTGTATTGGGACTGAAAGGACCATACTGTGCTCCTCCCCACCAGCTGAGAGCCTCATTGCCCCCAGCTCTGAAGACTGCAGCATGCTTATCTTTTTTGAATGCTAATAAAATATAGATGTGTTCTGTTTCCTCAAGAAACTACTTGTGCTCAACCAAAATACAAAAGGAAATCAGTGACTTTGAATTATTCTTATTTGTAGCGTGTTTGTGTTTCAAAGAATCTTCATTTACATATAACATTTTCTTAAGCAAATCATTAAAAGAAATCTAATATTCAAGTCTTCAAATCTAATATTTCAAATCTAGTTATGCCTCGTTTTGGATCTAATTTAGTTAGAAAAGTATGAAGCCTTGTGAATTAAAGTGTTATGCCCTTACCTCTCTGAATGTCACCTTAAAATTAGATTTTGATTTCCTGGATAATTTCAAATATTTCAGGGAATTTTTAGTACCAAGCATAAATGGTATTTTTCAACTTTTTCTCTTGCTTGTAGAGTTCCTGACAAGAATTTTGTCATGAGCAGGCTTGTATTACTCATTATGATTTCAACTGTTTCTCATTCAGCATCTAGAGCTATGTGTGCTGGCCTTTTACTTGTTCAAGGTGTTTTCTTAGGCCATTCGCTTGATGTCAGGTGCTGTATTGTTCCAAGTGTCATGGAAGAGAGTAAAATTCTAACCTAGCATTTAAAGACTTCTGGAGAGTGGCCGAGGTAGAGTGAAAACCTCTGCCAGGGTGAAGTCGGCTAAAAGACACTGCAAACATGTCTAGAAATGATAGCACCTCATCTGCTACTTCTAAACATTTTAATTCTTTTCACTTGTCAAAAAATAATGTTAGTTGTTTTGAAGAAGAGTCTTATGTAACTACTGTTTACAATTTACTCATTTACTATTTACTATTTACAGAGGCTCCTTCTCTATCTACCTCGACCCTGTTTCACAGAAAACTATTAACTGCTTCTCTCTGCAGTGGAACACATGCTGTCTTGTACACAGGGAATCTTACATTTTAATAGTTGCATACGCCAGGTTCACAGTGCTAGATCAACTATGACTAAGCTCAGCATGTTGGAAATGTGGGTGGTGGAGGGGTCAAGCATGGACTTCCAGTTGGAAGCCTGGGAGGAGAGGACAGACACACCCTCACTCTTTATACTCCTCTCCAGACCATGGAACTGCTGAGTATAAAAGGGGAGAAACAAGGAGTAGAGGAAAACCAGGAGGTGGGGGGAAGTACCAGTCTGCTGGTAACCAAGAAAAAAACAAACAAAAACACCACCATCAACAACAAAAATGGGACAAAACCCATTGAAAACCACAAAGCTGGGGAGCAGACAGCCTCGCTGTGTTAAGCTTAGTTCCCAGGACAGAGAGCACCCTTAAAGTCAGTCCCCTGGCTGTTTATTGCCTAATCACAGTCAAAGGTGCCAGCCAGTTAGCTGTTAGACCAAACAGCATAACAGTTTAATTCACAGGGCCTCATACTTTTCTAGCTAAACCTAGTCTGACTAGGAAAGAGTAGGGCTGCAAGTTCATCTTGTTCTCAGCTGGAAAACTCAATGGAGTTCAGGGTTGGAGCAATACCGAGTCTCCCTACATACCATGATCAAACCAGCTCAGAGCCCACGGAAACACCACCGTTTCTCCTGCACTTTAGGATCTAACTTTGTTACCACTTGAAGGGATGATCATGCTAAAGTCACCAGTGTCCTTGACTTGGTGAGTATCCTGTATTTTTTACCCACTGATTAGGCAGTTGGTGTGTAAGAATGGTAATCATCCGTAATGAGATTTGATGCTCTCTTCTGGTGCGTCTGAAGACAACTACAGTGTACTTACATATAATAATAAATAAAAATGGTCTGCTAGATGTCAGTATTACAGGATAAGGTGACCACTGATATCCCCACAGGAGATGGTAAGACTCCTGGATGAGGAGAAACCTGGAAGAGCTTTCCTCCTGGCAGGTAGACACTCACATGCAGGTTTGATTTTTCTGTAATCACAGAGAAGCATCGCCAGCCATCACGTAGTTGCTGGGATTTGAACTCAGGACCTTGGGAAGAGCAGTCAGTGCTCTTACTCACTGAGCCATCTCACCAGCCCCACAGACCATTTTTAGAGACAGAAATGTTGAGGTCTGTTTGGAATCCTGGGCACTCGTGATCTCATGCTCAGTCAGTGTGTGTAATGTAGTTGCTCAGCCCTCCTGCTCCTTCCCAAACCCTACACTCTGCAAACAAGCAGACTAAGACCCTGAAAATAACTGTAGGTTACACTACCAAAGAGGTAGAATATTCCAGGAACAGAACAGATAGAGGTAGTAACATTCTGCCATCTGGCAAAGCTGTTGGTCCAGATGGACTCACTAATGACTTCTCTAAAGTATTTAAACAGACCTTACTGAAAAACATGACTGGCATATTTAATTATCCCAAGTTAACAGGACTCCTGCCAGATAGAACCCTTCGTGCTTGAGTCATGCTTTTGCTTAAAGAGGAGAGAAAAGATGAATAGCCCCAGAAAGCTGGTTTTGCATAGACCCCTCCATTAGTGAAACTTCTCATTAGTAAATTGTTGGGTTGCAGTTTTTGGCAGTACTCCTGTAAGACTAGCCGTGTTGATCACATTCATTGTATCAGTAACAATTATACTGATGAGAACATCTGGGGCTGGCTTCAGACCTCCCTTCCTACTTCCTGCCTCTGCATGACTTCTAAACCACCATGTGCCTTCCTGTGACATATGTATGCCGGTTTTTTGTTCTGTACTTTTAGTTATTTAATTTTACTTGAGTCAAAGTAGTATAGAATAGACACGTAACTAAAATGTTACAGAATCCCACACCACCCTTTCCCATCACTAATCCACCATTCCAAAAAGAAACTCATTTATTGTGGTTGTTCTCTCTGGCTCTTACCTCCACGCCTTCAAACCATCTACTAAATATAGCTTCCGATTGCCTTAGACATAGCTGGCTTCCTGGTAATATACCTGAGGATTTTGCTTTTTATGCCATTTTTATGTTTTCTTTCAGTTCTCCAAAGAAGCATTTTAAAATTCTCAACATTCACTTTTTTAAGTTATATATCCCCCGCTTACCTTAGTTAACATAGGATGGGCTTTACTGTATATGTGTACTACATTTTCTTTTTTTTTTTTTTAAATCTTTTTTAAGAGATTATTTATTTAATGTTTATGAGTGCCCTGTGTTCATGCACCAGAAGAGGTAATCAAGATTCCATTACAGATGGTTTGAGCCACCATGTGGTTACTGGGAATTGAACTCAGGACCTCTGGAAGAGCAGTCAGTGCTCTTAACCACTGAGTCATCTCTCCAGCCTATACTACATTTTCTTTATGCACTCACCCATAAATAGCAACTTAGGCTGGCTTATAATTGACTATTGTGAATAGTGCAGCCATGAAAACAGTTGTGCAAGGGTGTCACTGTGGTGTTCCAATTTAGAATCCTCTGAGTGTATACCCAAGAATGCTAGAGATGAGCGTACGGTTAGTTGTCCTATTTTCCAGTTTCTCAGGAGCCTCCAAACTGACTTCCACAGTGACAGTAGCAGCTTACGCTCCCACCAGAACTGCACAAGGGTTACTCTTTCCCCACATCCCTGCCACCATTTGACGTTATTTTGTTTTTCAAAACCATTCTTTAAATGTGGGTGTCCAGTCGTCCTTGCTTCGTCCATTGAAGAGGCTTTCCTCTGGTATATATTTCTGATACTTGTATCAAGGATAAATGGCTGTGTCTGGGTGGGCTTCCTTCTCTGCTCTGCTCTATTGGTCTGCATGGATGCCTCTGTAACACTAGTATGCTGGCTTTTCTTCTGTGACTCTGTAGTAAAGCTTGAGACCCAGATAAAATGCTTAGGACTGCTTTGGCTGTTTGGAATCCTGTCCTTCCATGAGTTCAGATCTCTTTTCCTACTTCCATGAAGAGTACCACTGAAATATAGATGGAGATTGCGTTAAATCCGTAGTGAGCTTGTGGTGAAAAAGTCATTTTGACACCATTATTCAGATCCATGTACAGAGAGGGTCTTTCTAGTATTGTCTTCAATTCTCCCTACAGGTTTTTCTTTTTAATTAATCATTCCATTCGTTTACATCTCAAAGGATAACCCACTTCCTAGTTACCCCTCTACCAACCCCCCATCCCACATCTGCCCTCCCTCTCCCCTTTGCCTGTATGAGGGTGGTTCCCCCACCCATCCACACTCTCTTGCCCCACCAATCCAGCGTCCCTCTATGCTGGGGCATCAAACCTCCTGGGACCAAGGACATCCCCTCCCATTATTGTCAGGCAAGGCCATCCTTGCCATGGATCCCTCCAGGCTCACTCCTCGGCTGGTAGACTAGTCTCTGGGAGAACTGGGTGGTCAGGCCAGCGTATGTTGTTCTTCCAATGGGGTTGCAATCCCCCTACGCTCCTCCAATCCTTCCACCAGCTCTCCCATTAGCTTTCCTGAGCTCAGTCTGATGGTTGGCTCCAAGCATCCACATCTGCATTGTTCAGTTGCTATCCAGACCAACCAAGGAACTACCACACCAGGTTCCCTTCAGCAAGTGCCTCTTGACCACTGTAATAGCATTGGGTTTGGTGACTGTAGGCATGATGGATCTCCAGATGGGGCTGTTCCCGGTTGGCCCTTCCTTCAGTTTCTGTTCCATTTTTTGTACCCAGGAACATTTCTGGGTTAAAACTTTGAGATGGGTGGGTGGCCCCATCCCTCAACCAGGGCCGTGCCTATCTACTGGAGGTGGTCTCTACAGGTTCTGTCTCCCCCTTCTCTGCTCATTTCAGCTAAAGCCATTCTGGTGTCTGGAACCATCCAGTGGCTATCCTCAGTTCTCATCCCCCTGCTACATACTAAGGTTCCAATTTCCTTACCCTCTGCACCTCTCTCACATCTCCTCGAATTCCTGATACTGCCTCCCTTATTTCTTGTCCTTCCTTTCTCCCTCCCAGGTCCCCCTCTCCCTCTCCCTCCCATGATCATCCTGCCCACCCCCCATTGCAGGACTGAAGCTTCCACACCCTGGTTTTCCTTCCTTCTAAACCCCATATGGTCTGTGGGTTGTATTGTGGGCATTGTAAGCTTTTGGGCTAATATCTATTTATCAATGAGTACATACCATGGGTGTTCTTTTGTGTCTGGATGACCTCACTCTGGATGATATTTTCTAGTTCCATCCATTTACTTGCAAATTCCATGAAGTCATTTTTAATGGCTGAGTAGTACTCTATTGTACAATGTACCACATTTTCTGTATCCATTCTTCTGTTGAGGTATATCTGGGTTGTTTCCAGCTTCTGGCTATCATAAATAAGGCTGCTATGAACATAGTGGAGCATGTGTCCTTGTAATATGTTGGAGCATTTTTTGGGTATATTTCCAGTAGTAGTATAGCTGGGTCCTCAGGTAGAACTATTTCCAGTTTTCTCAGAAACTGCCAGACTGACTTCCAAAGTGGTTTTACCAGCTTGCAGTCCCACCAGAAATGGAGGAATGTTCCTCTTTCTCCACATCCTCACCAAAATCTGCTCTCACCTGCATTTTTGATCTTTTCCCAATATATGTGGATTGCCGTTTTGTCCTGTTGATAGTGTCCTTTGCCTTACAGAAGCTTTTCAATTTTACGAGGTCCTGTTTGTCAATTGTTGATCTTAAAGCATAATCCATTGGTGTTTGTTTAGGAAGTTTTCCCCTGTGCCCAAGTATTCAAGGCTCTTCCCCACTTTCTCTTCTATTAGATTCAGCATATCTGGTTTTATGTGGAGGTCCTTGATCTACTTGGACTTGAGCTTTGTACAAGGAGATTAAAAATGGATCAATTTGCATTCTTCTACATTCAGACTGCCAATTGAACCAGTACCATTTGTGGAAAGTGCTATCATTTTTCCACTGGATGGTTTTAGCTCCTTTGTCAAAGATCAAGTGACCATAAGTGTATGAGTTCATTTCTGGGTCTTCAATTCTATTCCACTGATCTACTTGTCTGTCTCTGTACCAATGCCATTCAGTTTTTATTACTTTTGCTCTATAGTATAGCTTGAGGTCAGGGGTAGTAATTCCCCCAGAAGTTTTTTTATTGTTGAGAATAGTTTTTGATATCCTAGGTTTTTTGTTATTCTAAATAAATTTGAGAATTGTCTTTCTAAGTCTATGAAGAATTGAGTTGGAATTTTGATGGAGATTACATTAAATCCATAGATTGCTTTTGGTATGATGGCCATTTTTACTATATTAGTCCTGCCAATCCATGAGCATGGGAGATCTTTTCATCCTCTGAGGTCTTCTTCAATTTCTTTCTTCAGAGACTTCAAGTCCTTGTTGTACAGATCTTTCACTTGCTTGGTTACAGTCACACCAAGATATTTTATATTATTTGTAACTGTTGTGAAGGATGTTGTTTCCCTATTTTCTTTCTCAGCCCTTTTTATTCTTTGAGTAGAGGAAGTCTACTGATTTGGTAGAGTTAACTTTATATCCAGCCACATTCATGAAGTTGTTTATCAGCTGTAGAAACTCTGGTAGAATTATTGGAGTGGCTTATATATACTATCATATATCTTGACTTCCTTGACCTTGACTTGATATCTTGACTTCCTCCCTCACAATTTGTATCCCTTTGATCTCCTTTTGTTGTCTAATTGCTCTGGCTAGAACTTTGAGTACTTTATTGAATAAGTAGGGAGAGAATGGGAAGCCTTGTCTTGTCCCTGATTTTAATCCTGGGATTTGAGTCCCTGGGGTTGCTTTGAGTTTCTCTCCATTTAGTTTGATGTTGGCTATTGGGTTTACTATATATTGCTTTTATTATATTTAGGTGTGCACCTTGAATTCCTGTTCCCTCTAATACTTTTAACATGAATAGGTGTTGTATTTCAAAGGCTTTTTCCACATCTAATGAGATGATCATGTGGTTTTTTTCCCTTTGAGCTTGTTTATGTAGTGGATTATATTGATGGATTTCCATATATTGAACCATCCCTGCAATCCTGTGATGAAGCCTACCTGATTATGGTGAATGATTGATTTGACTTTTTCTTGGATTCCTTATGTGAAAATTTTATTGAGTATTTTTGCATTGATATTCGTAAGGGAAATTGGTCTGAAGATCTCTTTCTTTTTTAGGTCATTTTGTGGTTTAGGTATCAGTGTAACTGTGGCTTCATAGAAA
>JADRCD010084081.1:0-11424 GCA_019843815.1 Montemys delectorum | reverse complement strand
GAACAGGGGCCGACTAGAGACTCTCCTGAGCATTGAATTGCCAGGTCCTATTTGTGGAGAGCACATCTCTGCTCATCCTTGCTTCCTCTATTCATACCTAAGGTCTCTGGAAGAGGGCCTGAGCCCTGGCCTTTACTCTGGTCTGGCTCTGGACCTGTCTGGCCTTGGCCCACCTACGGGTGGATCAGATGGCGCAAACAGGGTGGTGTAACAGTCTTCCAGGCTTTCTTGGCCAAAAGGCTGCCGCTGATCCAGTTCCAGGAAGCCCTAGCTCTGAGGGGTTGGTACACAGAGGGTAGAATCCCTATCAGAGCGATGGAGGGAACAGAGTCACCGGAGCCCACTAGGGCCCAAAACTCCACTGGCTCAGGTAAACCCAGGGTGTTGCCTGGGCCTGGGGAACCTGCATGTGCGTGGTTGGATTGCAGAGACCTACTCTGTGCTGCTGTGGTCACAGGGCCAGAGGAGAGGCAGGAAAAACTGCAGATGTGGGGAGACTGCAGTGTAGATAGTTGGGTTGTTTAAACTGAGTCTTCCAAGGCAAAGGACGGAGGGAAGGCAGGGACAGGTCACTGGTCTGCCCATGCTTTTCTGTAGCTTAAGGATCCAGTAGCTATCCAGGTTTTTGCTATACTTGTTTGCTGGATCGGCCCTAGGAATCATCAAAAAGCCCTGTGAATTCCCCTGGAGTATCTGAGGATGGAGGACTCAGGAATCTCTCATACCCTCTGTCAATCCCTCCACCAATCCCAGGCAAGCTCTCCCCAGGGGTAGGCATTGCCTCTCTCTGTACATGACAGCCTCTATTGTAGTCTGTTTCTGGATATGTATATAAAATTGTGAATTTAGATTTCACTGTGTCATAGACACCCAAACAACTGTTTCAAATATGACATTTATTGCTTTCGCATGAGTCAAGTCAAATGGTGCTCTGTTCCTGACGGCCACAATGACAGCGAGATGACCAGGACTCCAGGCTTCTTTTGTTACTGTGCAACCAATTTCAGTCACCATGGTGTCTACCTCATGCAATACGGTTGCTAGAGTTTCAGCCAGTACGCCAACAGAAGGCAAGAATAAAGAAGTAAGGGAAGAGGGGGCCTTCTTTATTTCCAACGTCACATCCAATAAGCTGCATGGGAGGCAACCTATGGATGGGGCTTGAATTATCATCTAGCTGAACCTAGCTGGAAAGAAGGATGGGAATTATTGCTTAAAATCAGAAGTCTGGGAAGGAAGACACAGTGACTGTGAAATACAGCTAGTTGTCCTCCTCACAGTTTATCATCTGAGTGGAAGTTTTGAGATGTTGTGTGACTCCCTCAGACCCCTCAAAGCAGCAGCCTACAGATAAAATTCCATGTTTCCATTCTTGGCCTGGCCTTCGGTTTGGGGCCTTCAAGTTCCTCGTGGAGCAGTGTATCTCCAGCTGGAACAGGATCAGTTTGACGATCAGAGCCAGCCAGGCCATCCCAAGGAGGATCCACAGGGACACAATACTCTTGTACCACAGAAGGTACTCTTGAGAAGGATCCATGCCTGGGGAAAGGTGAGGTTGGAGGAGGATGGCCTGCAGTTGGTCAGACAGAAACTGGGAGCCCTGATTGTTTTTGACAGCATGCGTGTGCCTGGTACTCTTGGAGGTCAGAGGAGGGTGTCAGATTTTCTGGAACGGACAGTTGTGAGCCACCAGGTAGGTGCAGGGAACTAAACCCAGGTCCTCCGCAAGAGCAGCAAGTGATCTTAACCAACCACTGAGCCATTTCTCCAACCCATTTGATTATTTTTGAGACAGGGTCTAACCTAGTCCAGTCTATCCTCAAACTTGATAGGTAGCCGAAGATGATGTTGAACTTCTAAATTCTCCTACCCCTCCCCCCAACCTCCTGAGTGCTGGGATTGGTGGGTGGGTGTCACCACACTCAGTTATATGAAGCTGGGGATCAAACCCAGAGCCTGAAACATGCTAAGGGAACACTCTATCCACTTAGCTCTATATGTTCTAGCTTTGTTTTGGCTGAAATGGGGCGGGTAGTGGCAGCCAGGGAGTTTAGGAAGAGCCATGGAGCTGCTAAAGACATGCATTGATGACTGCCATCTGAGTACCCTGCACCTGTGACAAAGGAGCGATCATCTCCCCTCTTGGATTTAGAAACCACCTTACATCTTGGCTTCCGGGCTCTCTATCAATTCTCCAGTTTCTCCTTCCCTGTTTTTGATCCTTTTCTCTACATCCTTACACCTACAGTTCCCTCAGCTCCCACAGTTCCTCATTTCCAGTTGCTCTGGGTCTGTGTTCTTTCCCATCATCCTTGCATCTTGACTCAGACATCCTTCTCAGAGAACAGCCTGCCTCACTCTTGAAGCCCGAGTGTCTGCTATGTCTTGTTCCTTGTGACAAAAGATCCCTTTCCCCATGACTGTCTCTAGGATCATATACGCTTAAAAAAAAAAAAAAAAACACTAGGTGCTGCACACTCCCGAGGTTTGGAGCTGCTCATCCAGTGCTTACCCAGCATGCCCTGATGAACTAGATCAGCAATGGCCCAGAAAAGAAACAGAAGGGGTTACCCTAGACTTAGCTGACTCCTGGGATAGCCCCGCCCTGTAACACATTTCCTTTTTCTCTTTATGCTTCTGGGAGCCTGACCCCACCTCCTTCATCAAACTGGGATCCTGTGCAAGGTAGGGATCTGCCTCTTAGGTCCCCATGGCTTTTCCTGTCTTGACCATCCTCTATCCCCATCCTGTCCTACTGGCCTTGCATCAGACCTGGCCAGTGTCCCTGGCCCTGGCTGACAGCCTGGCTTAAACTGATAAGGTTATGCGGCTAGCTGATTCCTCTGCGGCACCAAATGTGATCAGCAGAACCAGTGCTGAGCCCAGGCAGCAACTTCAGCTCCAGCTCCAGCTCCAGCTCCTGGCCACAAGAGCGGGGGAGGTGCTTTCTCCCCTTGATTTCATTTTTTGGCAGGAGGGTTGGCAGCTGGCAAGGCACTCCACTGAGCAGCTAAAGCAATTGCAGACCGTGGGAGGAACTGGTGGCTGGGGTCTAGGGTGACCCTGGCTATTGGCTTCAGACAGGGACATGACCCGTGTGTGTGTGTGTGTGTGTGTGTGTGTGTGTGTGTCTGTGTCTGTGTGTGTATGTGTACTTATGTGTGTGTGTAGGGGACCAGCATTCCCACCCAAGAAAGAGGTTAGTTCATTTCGGAAAAAAAAAAAAAAAAAAAAAGAGCGCTGAGGTTTGGGAAAGAGGTGTGGAAATTTCCAGAACACTTATGATTTGGGGATCCACCCTAGATTTGCCCTGACTTGCCTGGTGGGGCCTTACTCTGCCATTCTCCAGGCCTCAGTTTCTCCATGTACATAAGCAAGAGCCCTTGCAGATGAAGCAGTGTGGGGCTCTCTGTAGTGTCTTCTGCAGCAATTCTGAGCAGCTGAAGAGGACCATGGTGGGCCTTGCTGCTTTCCCAGCAGCCCCTCTGGCATCCAGGACTTCAGACTAGGCTCAGGGCAGGGAGCTATAGTGCAAGAGACTGAGCAGTTTGCCTTGCTTCCCACAGAGTGACTTCCTGAGCAGAGGAACCCTGGTTGCCCCCTCACTCCTATGGTCACAGGCAATGGCACCGTGTCTCTGCCCCTCCCTAGTGGATGGCTGATGCCTCTTCCATTTCCAGAATGATGCCTACAGAATATTGCCTAATTGGGAAATATCCTCTCTCTCTCTCTCTCTCTCTCTCTCTCTCTCTCTCTCTCTCTCTCTCTCTCTCTGTCTCTCTCTCTCTCTCCCTCTCTCTCTCTCTCCCTCTCTCTCTCTCTCTCTCTCTCTCTCTGACAGGTTCTCATGATGTAGACCAGACTGTCTCTGTCTTTGAACTCATGATCCTTTCTTCTATCTTCTTAAAAATTGCTGGGATGGCTGGGGGGAAGCACACCTGGGTTTAGTTGTAGAATTTGAGATCTGTCCTAAGACTATGGGGAAACCCTGAAGGCTTTCAAAGGTGCTAAGCATGGCATAGGATCTTAAGCGCCAAAGGGGACAGGAGAAGAGGATGTGTTTAGTCCTGGGGGCTAAGCCTCATTCCGCTGTGTGGATTGGCTGGGAACCATTTAAGGCTGTGCGATACCCAACCTGCTCAGTCTTACACTACAGTCTGGGCCTGACAGGAAATAGCAGTGGGAAAGAAAAAGAGACATGAGAACGGCCTCCAGGAGTGTCCCCTGAACTTGAAGGCTGGAGGGGGCAAGCCTGGTCCTCCATGCTGCTGGCTGCAGCTCTCCTCAGACACATGCTCCCACCGGAATGGTTGAGGTGAGCCCCTGGCCCAGTTAGAAGAAAGATAGCCAAGTTGGTTCTTCCTGAGCCACAAGCTGGAGAAAACCAGGCTGGGGTACAAAGCCCTCTAATTATGAGACCCTCCTTTGAGACAGGGGACCTTAAACCCTGAGGCCAGCAGGCAGTGGTGGGTTCTCAGAAAACCCAAGCTAGATCCTCTCAATTAGGGATCCTGAGGTGCAGAGAAGGTTCTAAAAACAGCTTACAGCGTGGAACCAAACAGATTAGAAGTTGGATCTCACTATGTTATTCCAGGAAGATAAGGTGGGCTCTCTGAATTCAACTTTCTCTTTGTTAAACTGGGGATGGCACACTCACTCTGGGCTGGAGATTAAGTGAGTGGTCTGCCATCCTGGCAGAGTCTCAACTGTCCACTGAAGAATTACAGAAAGGGCCCTGTTGTGCGGGACGACCATCCGAGTCAAACTGCTAATATCATCATCATCAGCTGGACCACTTGCCAAAGATCATCACAGCTGAGCTTGTGGATTGGTGATATTCCCTCATAGAAGATGGGGCTGGGGAGACTCACCTAAGTGTGCGGTACGTGGTACGTGGTATATGGTGTGTGGTGTATGGTATATAGGTTGGGAAGGACTAGGAGAGGGGCTCCATCTATGTAGTCATGGGGGAGTTATCATCTATGATGGGTGAAAACCTCCCAGGGCAGTGTTTCCAGAGCACCCGTAGTCCTGCCTGTAACCCCTCACCCATGTTCTGCCAGTAAGCCCAATAGAAACACAATTTCCCAGGGGCAATTTTGAAGGAGTCAAACTTTGTTTTGTCTTTGGAACCTCAGAAAAAAGAGGAATAGGTGTTGTCTAACCCTGCCTCCCTGCTGCTAGCTGGGCACTAGTCTACTGGAGGATGTGGCATCCCCAGTGCCAGCCTGGTGGAGGAGGAGGCTGTGACCTTCACTCTTAGGGGATCTTCAGGACCAGCAGGGGTGAGAGATGCTGAGGCTGGCTACAGTCAGCCATGGGCCTTTTTGACAGGCTCATACCTTGGCTGTTGTTTTCTCCAGGCCAAGAAGAGACTGGGGATCCCTTTAAACTGTTTTACCTGGAGCTGAGGTACGGAATGCATGGGGAAGAGATCAGATTGGAAGGCGACAGGGCATCATGTCTCTCTAGGGCTACAGGTGAGCCCTTAGCCTTGGAGAACAACTCTGTGCTGGCCCGAAAGAGGGAAGGATGTTAGTCCACCATGCTGGGAAAGGGTAGAGCCTGGTTAGCTGGCAAGCTGTGTGCCAAGCTCACCAAGTCACCCCACAGGATACCAACCAGACACCTGAGGTGGATGCCGAGGCCTGGAAGATGCAGGCAGCTGAGCCCCAGCCCTGCCAGCCCCAAGCCTCTCACGGATCACGTTGTCTCCTAAGCCCACGGTGCTAAGTGTGATGAAAGCGAAGCAGAAGCTCTCCACGTCGCTCCAGCCTCCATGTGGGAGAAGAGAAGGGAAGGCAGTAACAGGAAGAGCAGGAGGCCTCAGAGCAGCGCAGGGGAGCCTGTTTAGCCACCATGCTGGCAAGCACTGGCCTGTGGCTCTAGCTGGAGGATCGGGGGAGGGGGGGTGCCCTATTCCCACCTCTCCAGCTTTGTGTTTTCCCCACATTTCCTGCAAGTGTCTTTGGCGGCTTTGATGCCTGCCATCATTCTTACTCCCATGATGGGTATCTTAACAAACAAAGACGCTATTCTGGACTTTGTTCCCCCAGCCCTACCAATCCCTTCATTTTCCCCATCCCATCCCTCCTAGTCCTGCACCCCACTTCCACCACAGTCCCACTTTCTGGAGATGATGCATCCTGGCTCCCAACCACTCCCCTTACAGCTGTCCTCCAGTCAGTGAGCCTGTCTGTGCACCCCACACTTCATGAGGTGCCCCAGGTGGTTGAGCACCACGAGGTTGAGCAGAATCCCAGGGAAAGCAAAGAATATGCAGAAGAGACAGGCAGCCTGGTCTGTGGGCTCAGGTTGCCAAAGCCTTGGCAGGAGGGAGTGGGGGTAGTGTTGAAGGGGACTCTTTCCCTGGCTCTGTACATGGCCACTCTAGCTCTTTCCCTGCCCATCCCACCCACCTCCCCGGATTCCATCTCCCACTGTGGTGAAGTGGACAGCTCAAGGAATGACTCCGAGCTCTCTCTCTTCCCTCCCTGCTGGCCGTCCTTGTGCTCAGTCCCCTGCAAGGCCATGGGGCTTTGATATTCTTGAGCCTGTTTCCTTGGACTTAAAACGGAGTGCAGGCATTCACTTGGCACAGCTGGAAGGAAGCCACAGTGGGAACATGCTGTAGATGGGAATGTGAATCCTGAGCAGGCAGTGTGTGCACGGGGCTGAGTGTATGGATCAATGATGGGTAATGGGAAGTTGCCCCATACTGGCTTCTGTCCCAAGAACCTCTTCAGGCGCCTCTTTCTCTGGAGCACCCACCATCTCTCACATTTTGCTTTATTTTGTTTGCCTTAAAACAAGGTCTCTACGTCTAGTGACACATGCTTTTAATCCCAGCACCCAGGAGGCAGATGCAGGCGGGATCTCCGTGAGTCCAAGGCCAGCATGGTCTACATAATGAGTTCCAGGACAGTTAGAGCTACATAATACTCTGTCTCAAAAAAAAACAAAACAAAACAAAACAAAAACAAAAACAAAAACAAAAAACAAAGCAAAACAAAACAATAAACCTAGGCAGGAAAATGTTGCTTCACAAGCAAAATGACCTGAGTACTGACCCCAGGCAACGCTCACATAAAAAGCAGGTGTGGGGCTGTGTGTGTGTGTGTGTGTGATCTCAGTACTATAGCAGGGTGCAGGGGGAGGCAGAGATAGGAAAATCCCTGGGGGTTCTCCAGCCAGTTAACTCAGACAGTTTGGTGAGTCCTAGGTCATGATTAGACCCTGTTTTAACAAAACAAGGTGGATGGCTACAGAGGAAAAATAAACAAAATTGGCCTCTGACAGACAGACAGACAGACAGACAGACAGACAGACAGCCATTAAATAAAAATAAATAAATATTTAAATACAGATGTAAAAATACCAGGATGATCCTTCCAGGGTCTCTGGGAGGTCTGTGGAGACAGAAGGACCTTCCTCACACACTTGTCTCAAAGATTGCCAATGCTCCCTGGAATCATCAGAGCTCCCTCCTAGAAGAATTAATTAAAACCACACAGAGGACTCTGTACAGTGCAATTCACCTGCTCACTTGGTTAGGCAAGGTAAGGAGGCTGCTGGTCAGAGAAGCTGGAAGCTGCATGCTGGCATTGAATCGTAGTTGGTGTGAGCCTGCCACCTGGTGGTAAGTCCTGGGTCATGCAGGGGATGCCAAGGGGAAGGGCCTTAGGACCACTGACAGGCATTATTTCCGTGAGATTCGTGCTCTCTGCCCATACTGTTTCCACACAACAATTTCCAAGGACCCTTTTCTGATGAGTTCCACCTAAGCTTGGCTCTGGACAGGAAATGGGTCTGGAGAACACTGGATATCAGGTGCTGGTGGACTAAGAGGGGCTATAGGAAGGGCTGGGTGGAATGACTGGGTGGGTCCCATAGGGAAGCAGCTCCCCAAATTCAAAGTGTGTGCAGTGCCTCTGGCGCCTGGCAAAATCCAGAACCCTACGAGTTCTGAGGCAGGGGGTGCTGCTTTTAGGAGGGTGGAGGTTGTGCTGTAGAGCGGAGTGCTTTATAGGTGTGACACCCTGGATCAGATCCCTCACATGCTCCACTGCCTCTCGGGGAGGCTCCATTGACTCTCAGGGAGAAGCCACTTCCCCAGCCCCACCAGACTGTACCTAGCCATTACTGATAGTGGTGATGGTGGACACGGAAAAGAAGAGTCCACAAGCTCCCACTAGTGGTATTTCCTGGGAGGCTGGTCCCACCTTTATATGCTCGGATGATGCCCTGGAGAAGAAGCTGAAGTGACCAACAGGATCTTGGGAGGAGGGCTTGGCTCCTGCATCCCCAGACATCCACATACCCACACCTATACTAGCCTACACTCGTACTCTGGCAATCTTCA
This sequence comes from Montemys delectorum, assembly GCA_019843815.1. Classification (NCBI taxonomy): domain Eukaryota; kingdom Metazoa; phylum Chordata; class Mammalia; order Rodentia; family Muridae; genus Montemys; species Montemys delectorum. The sequence continues at coordinate 3,062 of JADRCD010084081.1, read as the reverse complement.
CGTTATATTAGACAATTTCTACAAAGTGAGACACTCCCTTCTGGAGTGGGGAAGAGACACTCAAAGGACTTCCTGTAAGGTCTCAAACTCAGGACAAATGGCCGACTGAGGTGCCTATCAACATATCAAAGTGGACACTGTCCGCCAGCCTGCCAGCCTCTCAGCATCACTAGCACTTGTTATGAAGACGTCCTTGATGGCATACCCTGCCCCCTACTCTAAATTCTCTTGGGCCCTTCCCCCAGCTTCTCTTCCCTGTACAACCCACCCATTTTGGCTATCGGCCTCTTGGTCTTGTGACTACTGCTCTTGGTTCCTATTACCCTCTCCTCTTCCCTTCCCGCCCCAGGATCCCCTCAATGTCCAGTTCAGTCTGGACTCTTCCAGATGCCTCTGTTTACTCTCTCCATCGTATTTACAAGAAACCTTCTCCGCAGTCATATCTAGGAGCCACAGGCACTCAACTTTATTTCTTCATTCACTTACAAGGCTCAGAAGATTACAGGGTTCACAATGCCCCTCTCCTTGTTATGTGCACAGTAACAACTTGTTGAGTAGAAGAGACTCTTCAGAAGAGGCTGCCTACAGGTTGTATGGTGAGCTCTGCTTCTGTGCATTATTACTTCTGCTGAGATGGGCTTTTCAGTGATGCAGTTGCCTTTGATGCCCCATGCTCCTGTTAGTAACCCCAACAAACTCACTAGTTCATCCAGATAGACCTGGGTTGGACTATTCCTCTGGTAATTCACCTAACTGGGTGAAGACATTCATTGTATCCCCAGGAAAAAAAAACACACACACACTCATTCTTGACTCCAAGCCTGATCAGGGCAAGGAGTCTCTACCCATCCTGCCAACCTAGGGCTCCCCGGAGGCAGGGATCATGAGGACAGCCCCTTCCATTCCATCCTAGAGCTGGGTCAGGATGGGTTCTGGGCTATTTCTCAGGCCTAACTAATCATTTGCTGCCCAGTTTATTCCCAGTCTCGCAGGCAGCAATAGGTTGGGTGCCGCTGGAAGAAGACAGAGACGTGACCTTAGCCTTCAGTGGAACGGAGGACACAGGCCATCAAGGCTGTTCCCGGGGTGAAGGAGGCTGTGTTGAAGTTGGTCGATTTCTACATGCCTCAGCTTCCTTATCTGTAAAATATGAATATTAAGGATGCCTAGTCCTTTTTGTGGAGGTTAAGTCTGTGGAGCATCCCTAGGAATTCTGGGAAACATCCACATGCATAGGTGTTCACAGAAGCAGCCTCTGGATGGGCAGTCAGTGGCTTCGGCTCTTGGCTGTGCAGGCTTGTATTCACACTAACCCTCTCTGAGCCTTGCCTCATCTCCAAGGGGGGAGGATATCTGCTAGTAAGACTCCTGAGAAGGAAATGGGGGCTGAGCGAGGGAGGGGCTGCCACAGAAGTATTTACTGATTGTGGTGGTTGTGGGTAGACACAGCCCCCACCCTGCCTAGCTCCGGATCCTGCCCAATTGGTCTGCCCTATAGTTCAGAGGTCTGTCTCCACTGAGCTCTGGTGGAGCACTGACCTCCTGTCCCACCCCCAACAATTTCCTCTTCCATTCTGGTATCTGGCTTCAGCTTAGAGATGTGGGGCACGGCAGTGTGAAGATTCTTCACCCAGGCATGTGGGTTGAAGCTCTGTCCCTGCACACTGTGTGGATATTAAGGCAAACACTGACTTGCTCAGTTGCCTGGCCCCATGGTCCTTGTGGGCCAGGAATGGAAGAGCCCTCCATGGGAAGCCCTGCCAGGATGAACCACCTTCTGCCTCCCTATTCTATAGCATCTTCATCAGCTGAGGAGCCTTTGGCACCTTCTGCCCACTTGTTTCATCCTGGTCCCCACTGCAGGTGGGGCAGGACGTCCTCTAGGAAAACTGGATCTTCAGATCCAGCCCAGGTCCCCTCACTCTCAGCCCCTCTCTCCTTTGTTCCTGTCTGAGGCAAGCACAATTTGACCCTATTTTACCCACTCCTATTGGATGAGCCCTTTCCCAAGTGCCAAGGATCTGTTCAGGCCCTGGGTCCTGTCCTTCCTTAGAGCCTCACCTTGCCCCAAAGGTTCCCATTTGCCCCACCCCTACTCCGTGCGCCCTTTGGAAAAGGCTAGACGTGGCTTTTTAGCCTTTGCACTTGATCCCACAGGGCTGTCCCAACACAGGGCTGCCACCAGATCAAATGCTATCTTGACCCCCATCACGACTGCCCTGTAGCTTGTGACCCAGGGAAGCACACCTTCTGTATTGCTTATTTCTAAATTTAGGATGGCTATGTTCTTACAAGGCCATCATTTCCTTAAAGATGGAGGCCTTTTCCATTGCTGTCCAGCCCAACCCATGACCACCCACCCTCAATCACACAGCCCTGCTGTTCCCAGGCCTGTGCCCTCATTCTTTCTATGGGATAATAGCTCCCAGGATCCCAGGCCAGAGCATCCTTCATCCCTACCATGCATCCTGTGAGCCCCTGCCCAATCCACTTTTCCCCCAGGCTGGCCCCTAACCCGGATAAGCAGGTCTAGCACTGGGACATCCAGACACATGTAGTTCTATAACGCTGGAAACTGCGGCTGGGGTCCCCGGACATGTGACCCTCCAGCGACCAGAACACTTCAGTGCCCAGCAGCAAGTAAGCCAGAAAGGAAAATATCAGGAGCCCGGTGCCCTGCATGCCGCAGCCACCAGCCCACCAAGGCGTTGCCGTCCACAGGTGATGGAGTGGAAGGGACCTTGTTGCTCTAACACAACTGGGGAAGCCAGAGCTCGGGAGAACTATGGTGTACAGGAGCCAGGCTGAGCAGGAAGGGCCAGGAGGGGCCCTTGTCTAAGCAAACGCCCTTCTCTTTCATTTCCCTGTTCAGGAGTACTGGAGGATGGAATAGCCCTGCCCACCCTCAAAGATCCAATTCCTGCAACTACAATAAAAAGACTCTCCTAGAAGAGTGTGGAGTGTCTACCCCCACATCAGAGGAAAGGAGCTGGCTGTTGGGTGGCAACCACAGCCATGGGAGAGAAGGGTCCCGAGACCTCCTTCTCCCCCACCCCCGCCCC
>JADRCD010084045.1:3163-13287 GCA_019843815.1 Montemys delectorum | reverse complement strand
GTCTGTCTGTCTGTCTGTCTGTCTGTCTGTCTGTCTGTCTGTCTGTCCCTACTATTCTCACCCCAGGTCAAAGGACAAAAAAAGGAAACGAAAGATATTATCTAAGACAGCTCATTGAGAGCCCTTTAAAGAACTGTAGTGAATAAATCAAGGGGTGGGGCAGATGGCTAGTCTTACACTAAGAAGCACGTTGCTGAAGACCTCGGATCTGTTACACCTGCAACAGGTGCAGCCCCAGGTCACCTCTCTAGGAGGCAAAAAACCATCTGTCAATGTCTACATTTACTCAAAATAATCCGGTCCAGACCAAGGCAACTTGCAAGTACCAGTTTTCCCTTACAAACATTGTTATCCAGATGCTTCTAGCACACATACCTGGAAATCTCCTTCATAAATTAAATATTTAAAATGGAACAGAAGCAAGACAACAGGGGACACAAAGATGACAATGTGCTTTAGTAGTGGAAAAGGTAACAAAGCCACACTTTCTAAAAATGAGATGTCACATAGGAGAAAATGAATGCACACCTGAGACACAGAGTGGCATTGAGGTCTAGGTTGAGTGGAGCCTGCTCGCTAATACTAAATCCATTTAACAGATGGGTGACTTTTAGCCCTAGATAATGGTTATCTGTTCATGAATACAACCTGTGTTTGGTATGTAGCTAATCTCTCTTAAAACTTTCATCTGTTCCCATGTAAGATTATCCCATGAGGCATGCACTTAAAGTGGAGTTTAAATTTACATTTACTTTCAACATACATGTTTAAACACACTTTCCCTTTCATTCTCTAAACTGCACCTAGTAGTGGATCCTAAGCTTAAAAGGAATATTATGGTCAAATAGTTTCTATATTTTTAAAATTTTTCCCAGTGCAGAAGATCAAACCTGGGCCTTGCTTATGCTAGGTGAAGTGGCTTCTACACCTCAGCCCTAGCCAGTTTGTATGTTTTAACTCCATGCAAAAAAAATGAAAAAGACATGCATGGTATGTATTTACTTTTAAGTGGATATTAGCTATAAAATACAGAATAACCATGCTACACTCAACAGACCCAAAGAAGCTAAACAAGAAGGAAGGTCGAAGCTAGGATAGAGGGGGGAACAAAATGGTTATAGGAAGAAAATAGAGGGACGGACCTGGGTGGGAGATGGGATGGGAAAGGGAATGAGGGAGTGTTCAGGATCAGTTGTGGGGAGGGGCAGGAGGGATGGCCAGATGACCGTGAGAATAAATGGAAATCTGCAAGTGACAGGGATGGGGAGGTGAGGGGCATCTCCAGGATGAGACAGGGACCTGGGATAAGGAAGGCCCCAAGAATTAATGGAGGCGACCATAGCTGAGACTCATAGAAGTGGGGATATGGAATTTAAAGAGGTCACCTCCTGTAGCCAGGCAAGAACTCCAGTGGAGCAATAGAGACACCAACCCACCCACAAAACTTTCAGCCCAAAATGTATCGTATCTATAAGTAATGTAGGGATGGGAGAGGGAGTAGAGACTGAGGGAAGGACCAAACAGTAACAGGCCCAACTTGACACCCATGCCATGGGCAAGCACCAGTCCCTGACACTGTAATGATACTCTGTGACGCTTGCAGCAGGAGCATGATGTCCTCTGAGAGGCTCCACCCAGCCGCTGACTCAGACAGATGCAGACACCCACAGCCCAATAGTGGATGGAGCTTGGGGACTCTTATGGAAGAATAGGGGGAAGGAATGTGGTCCCTAGGAGGCTGGGACTCCACAGGAAGACCAACAGAGTCAACAAACCTGGACCCTTGGGGCTCTCAGAGACTGAACCACCAACCAAAGAGCACACAAGGGCTGGACCTAGGCCCTCCACACATATGTAGCGGCCCGGGTGGAGGTAGGGGGGGGGGGGGGGGGGGGGGGGGGGAGCTCCACTGTCTCAGAGGAGAAGAGGGGGGGGTTGGGGGAGGGATTATGAGAGGGAGTGATGGGGGTAGCAATTGGGATTTAAAGTGAAAGAAAAGAAAGGAAAGGAAAAGAAAAGAAAAGAAAGGAAAGGGAAAGAAAAGAGAAAAAGAAACCAAAACCAAACAAACCAAAAACTACCACTGAAAGAGGCCACATGAGTTTGATGTGAATTAAAACAGGGCTACTCATGTCTCATTACTCTGTGAGAAACTCTCACAATGAACATCTACCCCATGATAATGAACAAGAATAGAAGGTGATATTTCCAGTTCGCACTGATACTTGTCTTTTGAAATAATTGCTTTTAAAAATCTCTTTGGATGAGATTAGTTTTCTCTTGTATTAATATCACCCTAAGTAATTTGCTTTACTTATTCATTTGTTCTTAGACTTCTTTTGTCATTAAATACAAATTGATGAAGGATGGATTTTTTTTTTACATGTTTTTTACTTATTACCATATTTTGAGCATTTTGACTTGTGTTTGACACAAACTAAGTAATAAATAATTGTGAGCAAGTGACTATAAGGCACATGTAGCTACTGACATGTAAAGTAAGTATATAATAAATATTAATTTTCATTTATTCACATATAAACTTATTTCCTTCCCTGTGGTACTGAAGAATGAAACACTGGGCTATACCATCAGACCCAGACATAATTTGTAGAGCAAAATATATGAATTTTGGTCGTATTGTGTGCTAGATAAATCTTTTTTAAAATAATGAGTTTTCTCTTAGACACATACTTGTGACTACTTACCACAACATTTGAATTTCCCAACTTCTGTGTCTTTGAATAATGAAATAAGAACTGTTAAAACAGGAAGAGTGAGTTATCAATAAAAGGTTTACGGCTTTCTCTATCCTGTTTGGTGTATATGTATTTAGGAAAATCACCTTACCCTCTTAGCATTGTCTTTCTCATTTTGTTCCTAGTGAAGAGATATATATCATTACACATTATATAAGGCTTCGTGTTATTTCTTCATAGACTTCATGTACTTTGACATTCACAATACATTATGAATTATGTAAAAATTTAAAATATGACACATGTTATATTTCAAACATAGGACCAAAATTGCTTTAGCGTCCTTTGCACAAACATAAATGGAAGATCGATTAAATATTATTTATAAATAAGTTGACAGAGATCTTCTCTACAAAACTATTTATAAAAAAGTAATTGGAAGCATCATCAATTAACAGTGGTGGAACGGGAAATTTCACACAATGGAGTATTCAGGGTAAAACAACTAAAGAGACCACAGCAAAATATTTTTAATTGTCATCACTAAATAAAGCCAGGATTTGTTTTATTTTGTTTTGTTTTCTGCCATAAGCCTGTGGCTTTTAGGAGTCATATCCTTTTTTTTTTTTTTTTTTTTTTTTTTTTTGTCTCATTTGCTCTTAGCACCAAAGAAAGATGATGGATAGATTTTATTGTTATTTCTTTTATGTTAGTTAGGAAATTACATGGTCGTGGACATCATCACTAGAAAGAATAATTTGCCTTCAAGCGTTCCAAGTGTCTTTCTTTAGGTCGCTCTTTGTGGAAGGCTCAGAGGCTGGAGTGTTCCAGCAATCGCAGGGTACGTTTGAGATGCTGATGAGACACAGCATTCAGAACTTAAGGCTTTCACTTTAATAACGGAGTATTAAAATTTGTTCAACCAAGACACAGGCTAGAACCTGAAGTCTCACACTCCAGCCCAGTATTCACTTAGGACAAAACATTCTCCCAGAAGAATCCAATAATTTCAATCAGAAACCAGGACACAGACACAAACAGAACTTTTTTATTTGTTTGTTTGTTTTTTTGAGACAGGGTTTCTCTGTGTAGCCCTGGCTGTCCTGGAACTCACTCTGTAGACCATGCTGGCCTTGAACTCAGAAGTCTGCCTGCCTCTGCCTCCCAAGTGCTGGGATTAAAGGCGTGCAGCACCACCGCTTGGCGCAAACAGAACTTTTAATGTGATCCTATATTTTCAACGTCCTACGCTACAACAAAATAACATGTCCTAAGTACAGGCCGTAAAAATGTAGCATCTTAGTTTGATTCTTGCCCCCAAATCTACATGTGAATGAGAAAAATAAAAACCATATAATCCTAAATTTCCTCTATTAGACCACATGTTATGCTTGAAGAAGACATGTGATTTCCCAACTAGTTGAGTATGAACTCTACCCATACTATCCTAACTAAGAAACTGAAGTTTCTGTCTCATATTCCCAGCCAGTGCGTCTTATATAGCTCCTGTCATTAGGCTTCCTAAATTGTGCACGTTTCAAGGAGGAGGAACTTCACTTGGTCATTTGGTTGGTGGATCAGGCCTACAGGACTTAGGCGGAGCCTTACCTGAGGCTTCTGGAGAATCTCCATCACTACCCGGCAGAGCTCCCTCAATGCAACAGATGCCTAAGGCAGACAAGGAAACACATGGGCTGCGCTTCAGTTTGCACTCTATCTGCACAGAGGGTGAAACTTCAGATGGTGGAAGCACTGAGGAGTCTTGCTGTGGTCTGCTGAAACTCTGCAGGAGTCTCTTGATTTCTCTCAGAACAATCTAAAACATCCTCGGGCCAGGGCAACGGCTGGGCAGGTAACAAAGTTGGCTGAGACAGCAAGAGACCTCGAGTTCAAATCCCTAGCACCTACATAAAGGTCACATAAGTGTCACTCCGGCAGTGGGCCTGGAGATCCTAGGAGTTGGCTGGCCAGGCAGTCTAGACACAGTGGCAAACTTCAGGTTCTGTGAGATTCTCATCTCAAAAAACAAGGTGGAGAGTGATGGAAGAAGATGCCTGATGCCTTCCTCTGGTGTCTGCTTGGGTGTACATGGGCATGCATTCCCATGTACACAGACCACATACACACACACACACACACACACACACACACACACACACGCACGCACGCACGCACACATGCACGCACGCACCCACTCGCATGCATACACAAACTTGAGCACACATAAAACAAACAAACAAATCTTTCTTTGCAGCAGCTTTTGCAGCAGCTTTTGCAGCAGTTGAGGTTTTCACTGTGGTCCACTTACACAGTTCTCAACACCCACTGAGACATCATGGAACTCTATGACTAAGATAACCTGGGCAGTGCCAGCTAGGGATTAGTCTCTCGGCTTGTGGAGAAATGCATGCGCATGCCAAAGCTGTGAGCTTCACTGAACATTACTCATTACTGGCTAATTTGAAAATCCTGCAATTGCTTTCAAACAATGGGGACGGAGGGACAAGAAGCCATGCGTGCATAGGGCTAGTCTGAGTACCACCCTTCCCAGGCTGCTGACTGCACACCCCAAGATCAGGTTTGTCAGAGCATCAGAGGGCAGAATTGGGGCAGGAATCCTGCTGTTGGCAGTCAGCTAGGCGTGGTAGGGAGTGGCCCAAATGGACAAGCAGGGGCAAACCCTGCTTTGCACAGGACCCAGCATAGTCAGCCTGTGAGCCATGGGTTCTTTTAATAAGTTCGTTTCTGAAGTAATAAAAAGCTGGGGCAAAGAGAGGCAATGTAAAATTAAAGCCTGGGCTGAGAAGGTGAACACCCTGAGATCAGCCGTGTGGATCACATTTACATTCCATTTCTACATTGGTTACTTAATCTCTTGAAACTTTAGTTTCTTTAGCCAGAAATCAGGGGTGATGTCACTGCAGGAAGTTCCTGAAAGGATTAAGGGCAGGACAAGCCCTTTGGTTTAATTTACCACTGCAGTTACTCTCGATTTAAAAGCTGTGAGAAAAGATCACTCCCCACTGTTGTTAATCTCTCCCAGTGCACCTACTGCAGAAGGCTGTGGTGAGAAACACAGTAGGAGCTACTGTGCCACGCCCCTCACATCCTTCCTTCAGAGATCTGGTTTTGTCTCCTCTCTCTCATCTGTTTGTCTTCCAGGCAACTTGTTCGGATATATATTGATAGTACAAAATGGACCCGGTATACAGGGCGTTTCAACACATTACAAAATACTTTGCTGTACACAGTTTCCATTGCGTTCTTAAAACACAAGGGCAAGGCACATAGGACAGGGCTTGCTGCTCCTTTGTCTAGAGGAAATGAGGTTCTACAAGATGGTGACTTCTCCAGTGTCTTAAGATGTTGTAGTTGATAGAGTGTGGCCTGGGAGCTAGGCCTTCTACCTATGAATATGTTTTGGAGGGCTCATCAATGTTCACTGACGTATAGTTCAGAGTTGACTATGTATTAGTTATTTTATGGTCCTGGAGTATCTCATATGTATCGGCTGGGTTAGTGTTCTACCACCGAGGCCCAGCCTGCAACTATGAGGAGTTGAATAAAGTGTGGAGTCTGGTAAGTTCTTCCTTCTTTGTTTCCTTCAGGTTAGATCTATGAAACTCTGGTAATAAAAACCCCTAAGGGTCTTTTTTTCCAAATAGCCCATATAGAAATGCAGCAAAATCTAAAGTAACAACAACAACAAAAAGATATTTGGCTATGTTCCATGTCAAAGATGTGTCTCAGTTGAAGAAGACTATATTTATAGATGTAGGTTGTTTCTCCTTAGGAAATCGTGTCTAGGCTGGATGAGGCTCAGCAATAACACCAACCTCTGACTGGGAACATTTCAAAATAAATGCATTTTCCTAACTGTTCTTTATAAGAAGCCATTGTTCTCAATAATTCTTTAAGACTTTCATATATGGGATAGGTAATAATTTATCCCACATTAATGGACTGTAAAGATTTTTATTTTTTAATTTGACAAAAGTATCTTGAAGCACTATTTGATAATTGTGCAATTAACAAAAAAACAGTTCATAAACAGTTAGTGATATTTAAAGTCTCAAAATATATTGAAATTTACATTTAAATGTGAAAGACAGAAATAGTACAGAAATGAGGTCCAACAAAGAGTTAATTCATGAAGCTAGGGAGCTGGCCCAGTGTTTAAAGGGCTTGTTGCTTAAATGTGGGGACCGAGTTTGGATCCTTGAACCCACATCAGTGCTGGGTCGGTGTGTCAGCCCCATTCCAATCTCATAAGGGAGAGATAGAGGCTCCCTAGAGCAAGCTGGCTAGCAAGACTGGCCATAGAGGCAAGGTCTGTGTTCGACTGAGAGACCAGCAAATAAGGTAGGAAAGGGATGGAAGATGATTCCTCACACTAATGTCGAGCCTTCACATGCATAAGCACACATGTTCAGTTTGTATCTTTCCTGTCCCAGACACATGTACACACATATATATGCAAGTACCACACGCACACGCACACGCGCACGCACACGCACACACACACACACACACCATCAGTAGGAAAAATATTTTTAAAGTTAGTTTATGTTGATAGAGTTTATATAAGTTTTTAAAAAACATATCCAGTGGGTATTGCAGATATGAAAATTGTTCTGAAGCTGTTCCTGAATTTTAAGTTCAACACAAAGGCTTACATGCTAATATCCCCATGTCATTCACCTGAAGAGGGTTCTTGTGGTTTGAGTGTGTCTCCCAGAGGCTCGTGTGTCTGAACACTTGGTTCTGAGCTTGTAGCACTTTTAAGGGAGTCTGTGGAGTCTCAGGCAGTGGAGTTTTTTTTTTTTTTTTTTTTGAGGAAGAAGGTTCCTATCGGAGGGCCACGAAGCTTTGTAGCCTGAACTCACTTCCTGTCATTATCTGTTTCCTGTGTGCTGATGCAGCGTGATCCTGTATCACGATGGACTGTATTCCCCAGATGGTAAGCCAAAAGTAAACCTTTCCACACTCAAGTTGCTGTCCTTGGGATGTTTTCATCACAGCAGTGAGAAAGTAACTACAGCAAAAATTGGAGTTTAAAGAATGAATTTGAAATGGTGTTCAAAAGATCTTGCTTCCCTCCCTTCTCCCTAAGCCGGAGCAAATGCCTCTCACTTCTGGCAGGGGAACCTCTACAGCTAGGAAAAGACATTATACACGGCTGCTCCTCTGCTCTCCCCACTCTCATCCCATCAGGAGGATCATGGGAATAGTCGCTTGGCCTTGGCCAGAGGGTGTGTTTGAGGCACATGAGTTTCTCTCCACGTCCCTGGCAGAGCTGACTAAGAAAGTGAAGTCAGTGAGGTGAACTCTGGGTCCGTCCTTGCACTTAGAGCTGCAGGTGGAAGAAGCATCAGTGAATGGTGTGAAGATGACAAGCTTACTGCTCCTCCTTCCTTCCTGTGGAGGAGCAGGGCTAGCCCTCCGTCCTCCCCGCTCTCATGGGAAGAGAAGGGAACTGCCTCCTGGCTTTCCTGGAAGCAGGAAACTGGGAGCACACAGCTCAGCCTTTTGTCTTATCTGCCAGCATGCTGATCAGCTATACATATCAGAGCTGTGTGCTTCAGCTCTGGGAAGACCTAGGGCCACTGCCTGAGCCCGTCCAGAGAACTTGGTTCTGGGGCAAAAGCACACGGTTATCGGGCATTGTATTTTTAAAACGAAATTTGATCTTAAAAACTAGCATTTTAATAGCCCACAGTTTCCAAAAATAGATTTATTTTACTTAAAGATGAAAAGCTAGCCTTTTAAAACACAAGCCTATAGTCCCGACAGTACCTGGAGATAATGCAGTAGCGTCTAATACTCGACAAGTCTTAGTGAGTTCAAGAAAAGTTCAAAGGGAGAAATGGAGATTTGTATGCACCAAGAAATGCCTACATTGTCACGAAACACCTCCAGATTAAATTACCTGAGGCTGGGAATCAGTCGACAGAAAGGACGCACAAGCTTCATGAATCTGTAGAAAACAAAGACATCAATTACACACTAGAAATAGAAAAGATCCCAAGCTAGGAAAAATAGACTTCCCAGAGGCATTCTATACAGACAGCAATCAAAGAGTTGGGGCAGCCTTGAGCCCTAAGTTCAGAGGAGACTCTAGAACCTTATAAGAAAGTTCTGGGTGCTGGGCATGGTAGTATATGCCCATTGTCCCATCTCTGAGGCAGGGATTTACCATACGTTAGATGCCAGGTTGGACTACATAATAGATTCAAGGCTGTGATACATAGTGAAATCCTGTAGAAAGAAAAGAGTGAAAGAGAAGAAGGAAGGGGAGGAGGAAGGAGGGAGGGGTGTGAAACACCAAAGGAAGAGAAGGAAGTCCTAGACTTGCTATTTGTCCAAGGCTCGCCCCCGGCCATTGGAATATATGTCCCCAATAGTAGCTAATAAAGACAATCAGAGTGTTTGAAGACTTCCTCAGACACTGGAGTAAAGGTAAGTGTTCTGAACTCATTCAGCATGAGAACATGACCCCTGACCCAAATGACCTTAAAATAAGGGACTGCCATTGGTTGCTGTACAATTGCTCATCAGACACCACTCTAATGTCACCACACTTAACCCAATAACTGATTGACACACAGCATGAAGGAAAAAAAAAAAAACTTAGGACAGCATAAGCATAGATCTTCATCTCCTAATGAATGCTTACTCAATATGGTTGGCAGCTGGCTGTTCTCAGTCTTTATCCTAAAGAGAAAATGGTAGCGCTTTTACACCGTAGTACACAGCTGTATCAGCTGGATGCAGTGGCACAGGCCTATCATCCCAACACTTGAAAGGCTGAGGCAGGAGGATGACGAGTTCTAGACCAACCCGGACTACGTAGTAAGACTGTCATAAACAAGCAATAAAATACAAGCAAAGATTTATAGTAATTATAAAAAGCTGTGTTGGAAAGTTAAGCCCTAGACTGTGTGTTTGCAGTGTTGTGGCATACACTTCTTTGGTGGCCTTTCAAAATGGGACCAGAAAAAATATATATAGTGATGTTTGTGTGTCCAGAGTAGTTTTGGCCAAATCCTCTTTATGGCGTAGCATTACAGAGTCTCTTCCAGTGTCACAATTCTTTATTGGTCTATTTAATTGAGGTTGTATTCTCAACATCGGACTGAGATGAGGATTTATGTGAGTCAGTTGCAACTTCTTAAGCTCCTTGTTGCTTCTGAGTTGAGAACATCCTGAAACATGCAGTTCTTTAGAGAACAGCAAGGGCATGAGCTACTGCAGAAGCTCATGACCTCGTGTCTGTCCCCTTCAGCTCATTGGACCCACCATCTCTGCATACCATCAGTATGTGAGGAATGTTTAGAAATTCCACTCATCCTGTGTGCCATGTACCTGTTCCCACTTACACACACACACACACACACACACACACACACACACACACACACACAC
>JADRCD010084008.1:0-13024 GCA_019843815.1 Montemys delectorum | reverse complement strand
AAAGCATTCAGTCTCACTCTTTGTTGTTCTCTTTCCTACAAGCCACCTTCCAAGTTAATCGTCTATGTCTCCCTTGGGTATATAAATACTTTTGAAATATATAAGCTGTTATGAAAACCATAGTATAGTGTAAAGACATGAAATAAACAATACTACTAATAGAGAGGCTGAGATAGGAAAAGCAAGATTTCAAGAACCTTACATTGTACACAGCAAAACACTGTCACAAACAAGCTGAAAGTGTATATAGATTGTACAATATTGGATCTATTTCTCCAATTACCAAATTAGAGAGACCATTGGATGACAATCAACAAATTTCTAATTCCTCATATTTTTGGATTTCAGTCTCTTAGGATATGTTGGTAATATTAATTTTCATATTAAGATATTAAGAAAAGGTAATTGTCACTTCCTGTTGTTTTGTTCTAAGAGGTGGAATTAGATTTGTGTGGATTTGTTGAAAGATTACTTTCTTGCTATTTCTAGTGTAGTTTTGCTCCTTATGTTGATGTTTTCCATCTATTATCCTTTGGAGGGCTGGATTTGTGGAAAGATATTGTGTAAATTTTGTTTTGTCATAGAATATCTTGTTTTCTCCATCTATGGTAATTGAGAGTTTTGCTGGGTATAGTAGCCTGCGCTGGCATTTGTGTTCTTGTAGAATCTGTATGACATCTGCCCAGGATCTTCTAGCTTTCATAGTCTCTGGTGAGAAGTCTGGTGTAATTCTGATAGGCCTGCCTTTATATGTTACTTGCTTTTTTTCCCTTACTGCTTTTAAAATTCTTCCTTTGTTTAGTGCATTTGATGTTTTTATTATTATGTGATGGGAGGAATTTTTTTCTGGTCTAGTCTATTTGGAGTTCTATAGGCTTCTTGTATGTTCATGGACATCTCTTTCTTTAAATTAGGGAAGTTTTCTTCTACAATTTTGTTAAAGATATTTACTGGCCCATTACATTGGGAGTCTTCACTCTCTTCTATACCTATTATCCTTAGGTTAGGTCTTTTCATTGCATCCTGGATTTTCTGGATGTTTTGGGTTAGGACCTTTTTGCTTTTTGCATTTTCTTTGACTGTTGTGTCAATGTTTTCTATGGTGTCTTCTGCCCCTGAGATTCTCTCTTCTATCTCTTGTATTCTCTTGGTGATGCTTGCATCTATGACTCCTGATTTCTTTCCTAGGTTTTGTATCTTCAGGGTTTTCTCTCTTTCTGATTTCTTTATTGTTTCTATTTCCATTTTTAGATTCTAGATGGTTTTGCTCATTTCCTTCACCTGTTTGATTGTGCTTTCATGTAGTTCTTTAAGGGATTTTTGTGTATCCTCTTTAAGAGTTTCTAGCTCTTTACCTGTGTTCTCCTATATTTCTTTGAGGGTGCTATTTATGTCTTTCTTAAGGTCCTGTATCATCGTCATGATAAGTGATTTTATATCTGAATCTTGCATTTCTGGTCTGATGGTGTATACAAGACTGGCTATGGTGGAAGAATTGGGTTCTGATGATACCAAGTGACCTTGGTTTGTGTTGTTTATTTTCTTATGCTTGCCCCCCGCCATCTGGTTACCTCTAGGGCTACCTGCCCTTGCTAATTTTGACTGGAGCCAGTCCTTCCTGTGATCCTGGTTGTATCAGAACTCCTCAGACTCAGGCAGTCTCTGTGACCCTGTGATTTTGGGATCGATCCTGTGACCTTGGGTTTGTTAGAGCACCTGGGAATGCAGCAGCTTCCTCTGGGTGTTGTGGAACTGGCTGTAGAGCTTGCACCCAAGGTCTGCTCAGGACACCAGCCCAGAGAGACCTGAAAGAACCCGAGCCACTCTGCTGGCAGAGTTCCTGTGTGCCTGGTCCGGCAGGTCCCAGTTACTCCTGGTGTTGGGATAGATGTTGAGTCCCCCTCACCTCTGATTCTGAGAGTTTCAGAGCACCTGGGAGTGGAGCTTCCTCTGGGTATTGTGGGACTGGCTGCAGAGCTTGCGCCCAAGGTCCGCTCAGGACACCAGTCCAGAGAGACTGGAAGGAACCTGAGCCACTCTGCTGGCGGAGTTCCTGTGTGCCTGGTCCTTTAAGGTGGATCTTGATGAGTAATGGGACTAAAACAGTGACACTCAATTGACCCTAACATCACCTAGTTTCAACTTGAGCTACAAGAGAGAGGAATACATGTATGTGTATATATATATATATGTGTATATGTATATAGATACATATGTATATATACAAAATATATATAATATACATATACATACATATACATATAAGCTCAAGAGGAAGGAAAACCAAAGAATGGATGCTTTAGTCCTACTTAGAAGGGGGGACAAAATAATCAAGGGAAGTAGAGAGTGGGAGGGACCTGGGAGAAAGAGAGGAGGGGGAGGGGGGAAGGGGGGTAGAATCAGAATATATATATAAAATTTTCAGTACTTGTTTCTTTGGTTTGTTAGTTGTTTTTACTTAGTTGCTTCCTTAAAGCATGCTCAAACTAGATGCTTTTCCTTGTAATCATAACTTGGATCTCATGTTTCTGAGGAGGCTAAATATTAAAATAGCTCTTATTAATTTATTTATTAATTTGTGCATTCTTTCTCCTAGCATATGTTAAAGCCATTAAGCAAACATCCGAAATCAATGAATAGGAACTACATTGTTTTGTTCTTCATTTTTCACCATAGCATAAGAATTATTTGAACCCACCGTACTAACCTTTATCAAGGTAGTACTGAAAATTAGGAAGCTGTGCCCAGAGGTGACCTTGTGCCACAGCCTTTCATACCCAGGTCCTGTCAGGAGAGAGCTGGTCTCCCAGGAGTGCTGACACACCTGAGAGCACAGGTGAGGCCACCACTTCTGCTCCAAGGGACCCGCCTAGAGCCCTCAGGACACAGGAACTGAGGAGCAGCCTGGGACAGGATGCTTCCATCTCTGCCTGGAGCAGACCCTGTGCCACAGCTCTCCATACCCAGATCCTGCCTGAAGAGAGCAGGTCTCCCAGGAGTGCTGACACACCTGAGAGCACAGGTGAGACCACCACTTCTGCTCAAGTTCCTGACCCAAGAGGGACCCACCTGGAGCCATCAAGAAACTAAAGAATGACTGGGGACAGGATCCTTCCGGTTCCATCTGCGCCACGGAGCTGACCCTGTGCCACAGCTCTCCATACCCAAATTCCTCTTGGAGAGAACTGGTCTCCCAGGAGTGCTGACACACAGGCTTTCAGGAGGGACAAGCCACAGTCAAAAACAGCAAGATCAGCTAACGCCAGAGATAACCAGATGTCGAGAGACAAGGACAAGAGCATAAGCAACAGAAACCAAGGCTACTTGGCATCCTCAGAAGCCAGTTCTCCCACCACAGCAAGCTCTAGATACCCTAAGACACCGGAAAAGCAAGATGATTTAAAATCACATCTCATGATGATGATAGAGGACTTTAAGAAGGACATAACAATGGAATATTACTCAGCTATTAAAAACAATGACTTCGTGAAATTCGCAGGCAAATGGATGGATCTAAAAAATATCATCCTGAGTGAGGTAACTCAGTCACACCAGAACATACAGGGTATGTACTCACTGATAAGTGAGTATTAGGCAAAGAGCGTGGAATATCCATGATACAACTCACAGACCACATGAAGCTCAAGAGGAAGGAAGACCAAAAAATGGATGCTTCAGTCCTACTTAGAAGGGGGAACAAAATAATCAAGGGAAGTAGAGGGTGGGAAGGACTTGAGAGAAAGAGAGGAGGTAGAGGGGGGAAGGGGGTAGAATCAGGTATGGGAGGAGATGGAGGAGATGTACAGAGGGTCAGGAAATGGAGCAGAGGTGTGTAGCAATGGGGGATGGGGAGCTGAGGGTAGCAACCAGAAAGTTCCAGATGCCAGGAAAGCAAGAGCCTCCCAGCACCCCACAGGGATGACATTAGCTGAAATACCCAAGAAAGGGGAGGGAGAACCTGTCAAGATTATATCCAGATGTTAGGCATGACCCCTGCCCCGTCTCGGTTGAGGGATTGGGCCACTCATCCATCTCCAAAATTTTAACCCAGAATTGCTCCTGTCTAAAGGAAATATAGGAACAAAGTGTGGAGCAGAGATGGAAGGAAAGGGCATCCAGAGGTGGCCCCACCTGGGGATCCATCCCACATGCAGACACCAAACCCAGACTCTATTGCTGATGCCAAGAAGTGCTTACTGACAGAAGCCTGATACAGGTGGATAGGAGAGCACCCTCATAGAAGCAGGTTAAAGGGGGGGGTGGGGATAGGGGCTTTGGAGAGGGGAAACTGGGAAAGGGGATAACATTTGAAATGTAAATAAATTTAAAAAGAAAATATGATATAAAAAAAGAAAGTTAGGGAAAGTCATCTTTCTGTGGAGCATGTGTCAAACAAAAATCATCTGAATAAGTCTGAATGAGATAAAAATAGCACATCCATGTACCTCTGCTTTTCTGAGACACCCAGCAACGTAGAGTGGCAATATACACAGCTCTGGTTTAGGCATTATGGGGGTTTTTTTTCAGCCTATGCTAGTGAGCTCTTATTACTTCATGAAAATTCTGTAATTGATAGCCACCAAATAGAAATATTCCTTTTGCTACTAAGCAGTACATATTGGACACTTAAGAAATATTCTAAAATATTCCTAAAAATTTAGACAAGAGAGGAAGGAAAGGGCACCTGTGAGTGCAAGGACAATCTCCAGTATCACGGGACACCGAGGATAGAGGAGCTGTCTCAGGACACTGAGGATGGAGGAGCTGCCTCAGGACACTGAGGATGGAGGAGATGTCTCAGGACACTGAGGATGGAGGAGCTGTCTCAGGACACAGAGGATGGAGGAGCTGTCTCAGGACACAGAGGATGGAGGAGATGTCTCAGGACACAGAGGATGGAGGAGCTGTCTCAGGACACCGAGGATGGAGGAGCTGTCTCAGGACACCGAGGATGGAGGAGCTGTCGGCTCTTATCACACCTGCCTGCAGTTAATGGAACTTCTCTGTTCAAGCCAAAAAGAATTCATAAGCAAGCAGCCCAATGCTTTCCATCTTATTAAATCAGTGAGTAAGTTATTTGCTCTGCCCTTCCAGTCATTCTCACTAGCTCCTCACTCACAGCCCAAAGGTTTTAATTGCACAACCAGCTGTTACTGCCACTCAAGGCCCTTCGTAAAGTAATTAGGAAAAAGAGTCTAAGTCAACCTAAGAGAACTGGCACAATTATAGATTTTGCCCCCAAACTTGCAAAGAAACAGGAATGCGTATATACATAATGGAAGAAATAGAGCTAGCCCCTAAAGATACACACACACACACACACACACACACACACACACACACACACACTCACACCCTCAGGTACATTCAAAGATGTGCATCTGAGAATAGGCATAATTCTCAGGCTGGACACATGGATTCATCACATAGATGCTTAAATAATAATGTAATGTTCATGCACTACTAAACACAAGAAGAACATAGACTTATAAGGCCAGGAATGTTCGAGACTAATAGGAAACTGAGGGCAGCTGGAGGATCACAAGAGCTAAATCTACAAGAAGGGCTTCTCAACAAGACTGTGGTAGGCTTACATGAGAACTAAGGAGACTAGATCACAAACGGAATATAATGGCAAGGTGCGTCTGTGTCTCTGTGCATGTGCGTGCGTGTGTGTGCGCGTGTGTATGTGTGTGTGTGTGTGCAGATAAGAGTCATTTCTTGAAAAGACAATACTGGCATTAGAGGCACCATGTGAAGACAGGAGGAATGTACTGTGAGAAGTATTAACAGCATTGGCCCGACTAACTAACTGGAGAGTGGTATTTCAGTAAATAGAAACAAACCTTATTAAGCACATGCTACGGTAATACAACTACATTAGGTTTTAGTGAGCTAAATAAACCGTAGTTGATAAGGATAAAAAAGAAGGGAGGGCAAGAGCGAGGGAGATGTAACTAAGAAGGAAAATGACAGAGACATTTGCAAAACTCAAAAAGAAGCGCTCCTGTGAGGATGGGGGTACTTTGATAAAAGAACAAGGAGAAGACAGAAGCCACAAGTGAGGCTTCAGGACTCATTGCAGAGTCCATCTAGAAAACAATGATGGACTGTGAAGGGATGTAGCTGGAACTGTGGGGCGGGGCCAAGGCAGAGGGGAGATGATGCTTGGAAGAAAAGATCTAGTAGTTTCCAGCGTCTAGAAAAATGCATTTGTTCGGCAGTCATTTGCTTTCAGAAATTCTGACATTTAGATGTGTAATATTTTTAGCTTTAAAAGTTCTTTAGTTAAAAACAATGACTTTCACACCTGAAAGCTTAGTTTCAAGGAAATAGATGCCTTGCTCAAAATCATACTGTTATCAAGTCAGGGAGTGGCATCCAAAAATCAGTAGACATGCAGCTTAACTTATATTTTAACCTGTCAAAGTATTTAAAAAGACCTCTCATTTCTTTGCCTTCAGAATGCATAGATGTTGATTAAAGCAGGGATTATTTAAATATTATAGATGCATATAGGAAAATTTCATTATGTACATACACACACACACACACACACACACACACACACTCATGTACACCCCCACCAGCCTTTTAAGATGTCAGACCAAGAGCTCTTCACTTAGTAGTTGTCAGTCAGCAGATATGTACATATGTCATAACCTTGCTACAAAGTATATGATTTCTAGTTTGTATCTCTTAAAGGGAAAATAGAAGTTAAAGCTGTTCATTGTCCAAAGCATTACAAACATAGACAGAGTTCCCAATATGTCTCTGTTTCATTGACTACAACTTGACAACAGTGTTTAGGAACTCAATTTTCTTGACTTAATTTTGAAAAGAAAAACAGCCTTCTCCTTTTTCACTCAGTCCAACGACTTGTTCAGTATTCTGAGGAATGATGTCATTTCAGTAATTACTCTTCAGAAAACATGGCTCAAAATAAACACAGGTCTCTAGGTAAGAAAACAAATCAATCACTAGAAGCAAAAATACATTGCTGTTCATTGAAACAGTTGCCAGTAGTATCTAAGGGATGGTTGGCATCACTGGGGCATCAGTCCACATCCACTCAAGAAGAGGAGAACAATTATTGTAGAAGTCTTTGAAACAGAGATGTGCAAGGAGATCCCATGCTTGTGCCAAGAATATTTCTCTTTGGAAAGATAATACTAAATTATAGTTTTAGGCATGTGAATCATCTTATGTAATAAAAGAGCAAAGCTTCATTCCTGTTTCTTAAAGAGTTTAAAATCTAATGTCTGAGCTAAAAGACCTTCGCATAGACAAAATATGCAAAATGTTAGTCATTTCTAACTGCCTTCCCACGTTGTTCTAAACATTGTGCCTAGGCACATAGTATTACTTATAAATGATAATAATCCCCATGGTGGGGGCTATTAAGATATTCACTAGTGGCACCAGAAAAGTACAATGTGTGGTTAACTAGTTTATGTAAGATGACCTGTTTGGTAAGTAATGGAGCCATGAGTCCCCCCATGTGTACTCTTTGGTTGATTCTCTGGGAACCCTGAGGGTACTAGTTAGTTCATATTGTTTTTCCTCCTAAGGTGCTGCACTCCTTTTATTGGGGACCCTGTGCTCAGTCCAATGGATGGCTGTGAGCTTCTACTTCTGTATGAGTCAAGCACTGTCAGAGCCTCTCAGGAGACAGCCATATCAGGCTCCTGTCAGCCAGCACTTGCTGGCATCCACAATAGTGTCTGGGTTTGATGATTGTATATGGGAAGGATGCCCGTGTGGGACAGTCTCTGGATTGTCATTCCTTTGGTCTCTGCTCCATACTTTGTCTCTGCAACTCCTTCCATGGGTATTCTGTTCCCCCTTGTAAGAAGAATCAAAGTATCCACACTTTGGTCTTCCTTCTTCTTGAGTTTCTTGGGGTTTTTGGCAGTAGATGCTGGCAAGGTTGTAGAGAAAGAGGAACACTCTTTCATTGCTGGTAGGATTGCAAGCTGGTATAAACACCCTGGAAATCAGTTTGGCAGTTCCTCCAGAAATTGGACATAGTACTACCAGAGGACCCAGCTATACGACTCCTGGGCATATACCCAGAAGATGCCCCAACATGTTATAAGGACACATGCTCCACTATGTTCATAGCAGCCTTATTAATAATAGCCAGAAGCTGGAAACAACCCAGATGTCCCTCAACAGAGGAATGGATACAGAAAATGTGGTACATCTACACAATGGAGTACTACTCAGCTATTAAAGACAATAAATTTATGAAATTATTAGGCAAATGGATGGATCTGGAGAGTATCATCCTGAGTGAGGTAACCCAATCACAAAAGAACACACATGGTATGCACTCACTGATAAGTGGATATTAGCCCAGAAGCTCAGAATACACACAGTACAATCCACAAACCACAAGAAATTCAAGAAGAAGGAAGACCAAAGTGTGGATACTTTGATCCTTCTTAGAAGGGGGAACAGAATACCCATGGAAGAAGTTGCAGAGACAAAGTATGGAGCAGAGATGAAGGAAGGACAATCCAGGGATGCTCCACCTGGGCATCCTTCCCACACACAATCACCAAAATATTTGACTTTACTTTTCATGCTTCCTACCCCTCACATGGCATCTTCCATTATTATCTACGAATAATTACGCACCAAACTACATGAAAAAGCCCTGAAGACAGACAAGCAAACAACTTTCTATCTACAAAACACACTGGGCCGTTGTGATGTGTGCTAGATTCATGGGGTTCCACAGTACTCATGGATTTCCCATTTTCTAAATAATAAAGCTGAATTTATTCCCCTTAACATATAATAAATAGAATTAGAAAAATGGTTCAAAATAAATACAAATTTCTTCAGTTTTTCCAAAATGGTTACTTCAGAAAAAATTTAACTGTGATGATGAAAGATAAAGCATCCATAATCTCATCTTCAGATATAATCTGTTAATATTTTCCTTATATGATATTCCAGGGTTCTGTGCATGTCTGTGTGCATATAGGAATCTCTTCACAGGAAGGCTTTTTGACATGAATTGGCAGTGAAGTTCTTGACTACTTAGGTAACTTGACTGCATCATGTGGAGGAACATTCTGTGACTTTGTGCTTTGTTTGACACCCTTACAAGTGACTAACAGAATGAGAATTTGAAAGAAATCCATTTCTTGAAATTCTTCCTATCTTCTTCTAGTCCATGTTCCATATTTTTTTGACTCAGTTCTCCTTCTTCTCAAAGAGCTTTTCATTGTCTCCAAGTGGAGAAGCAAACATCCTGCTAGCTGTGTTTTCTCCTTCACATGCTACTGAAGTTCCCATTATCCCTTCGTTTTCTCACACATTCCCGGAGTTCCCATGATCCCTTAGCGTTCACACACACTCAGAGTTCCTATGATCCCTTAGTGTTCACACACACTCAGAGTTACCTAGACTACCCCCTCAGTGTTCTCACGCACTCCCAGAGTTCCCAGGGTCTGTTTGTGACCTCACACAGTCCTGGGATTCCCATGATCCCTCAGTGCTCTCACACACTACCAGAGTTCTCGGTGCTCCTCCCTACCTTATTTTTTGAGTCAGCATACCTCACTGAACCTGAAGTTTGGTGACTTGGCTAGGCTGGACAGTGAGCTTCAAGGATCTGGCTGAGCCATGTTTCTCGGGTAATAGGCACTCAGTACTCTGCTCACCTTTAACATGGGTGCTGGAGATCTGAATGCAGATCATTATGTTTGAGCAGCAGGCATCCATTGAACCATCTACTAGTCTCCCATTCCTCTCCCTGTCTGTCTCAGCACTGAGTACACTAAGCTGTGAGAAGCATTCAAGACTTGCTCCTTTCACTTACATCCCATGGCCAATCCATCACCAAATCTACAGAAACTACAAGTGAAGTCTCTCGCTCCAATTTTTCTTCTCTCCTGTCTTAAACTTTGTTCAAGATCCATCGCTCATCAGTCTACCCTATGTCCTTCCATTTGTCAGCCTTGACATATTTTTGCCACACAGAAACAGAAGTGACTGCTAGAAAGTTACAAGTGCATCTAGTGCCCTTTGCTTACAGCTATACATAGCTTGATATTGCACCCACAGTACAATCTGACTCTAAGACAGCCTGCAACACCATTTTATTCCATGTGCCTTAGTTAATTTCTCTTGAAATCTCATTTTCCACTTCATCAAATAGAGTTGACCTCTTCTGTCCCTGGGTTCTATATCATAGATTCAACCAATTTGAATCAAAAATATTGAAGAAAAAAATGTGTCATACTTAACATGAACCTACATTTTAATTCTGTCTCATAAATTACATATACACATTATATATGTATATCTGTGCATATATATACAGATATATATCATAGTTTAATATCTTTTGCTGTGATGAAACACTGACCAAAACCAGCTTGATGAAGAAAGGTTTATTTGGCTTCCATGTCCTAATGCAGTCCATCACTGAGAGAAGGCAGGGAAAGAATTCAAGTAGTAGCAGAAACAGAAACCATGAATGCTTCCTGGCTTACTCCAGATGACTTGCTCAGCTTGCTTTCTTACATAACTCAGAACCACTTTCTCAGAGGATAGCATCACTCACAGTGGGCTGGGCCCTCCCACATCAACCATCAATAATAAAAATGCCCCTAAAAATAGGCCTATGGTCCAATCTGCTCAAAGCAGTTCCTTTTGAGGTTTCCTCTTCCCAAGTGACTTTAGTTTGTGTCAAGTTAACAAAAACTAACCATCGAGTCTCATTTACATAGGATTTATACTGTATTACATGTAAATAATATGTGTATTATTTTAAATTAAGTACATGAGGAAATAAGTGTAAACTTGCATATAAATATCACCACACAATTTAAAAAGGACTTGATATCTGTGTAAGAATTCCTGGAACCAATTCCCAAAGTATGTCAATGGACAGCCTCTCTGAAGGCAAGAGGAAACAAACAAAGGTCTTTTTTCAAAAGCCAAATGGTAACTTTCATCTAGACAAGTGCTGTTCCTGTTAGGCACAGCAAATCTTAGAAGTAATGCAATCGAAAATGAAAGGAGAACACATTAAGGTGGAAGAAGGCAAACTTGTTTGAAAACATGAGACTCAAGGACAACAGATCAGCCCCCTTTTTTATACACCAGAATTTATATCCCACCAAGACCCATGTTTTCAGACTCTGTAATAACAAAAACCAGGCTACATACAAGACAAGAGAAAGATACAAAAGAATCTGAACAGGAATAGACATTATTGGTTCTCTTCTCTAGATGTATAAATAATGATATATTAAAAGTATGCTTTGCAATGCAAGGTAATACAGTCATGGGTTTTATGGATTAGAACACAGACATTGTAGAACACAGAGCATTCTGCTTTTTGTATCAATGTATTATGCTTCTGTATCACAAAACCTAAGGAACTCACTCTGTAATTATGCAAAGCTAATTTCAGAAGTGCTATGAATAACCCATGGTGATATACTAAAATATATTCAATTGACTCACAAGATGCCAAAAATAAAGAAAAGAAAATTAGAAACAAGAGAAGGAAAAAATAAATCAAAAGGATGAGGAGGAAGAAGAAGAGGAAGAAGAAGAAGAAGAAGAAGAAGAAGAAGAAGAAGAAGAAGAAGAAGAAGAAGAAGAAGAAGAAGAAGAAGAGGAATTAAGTACTAACAAAATATTTTATATTTGTAAATGTTCTGATTATAGTAATCAAACAATCATGCTTGGCTGAGTAAATATTTCAAATGACTATTTATTTGCTTTGAACTCAATGAAATAAATTCACTAAAAGTGAAAGGATGAGAAAGGCCCCACCATGAAAACACTAAATTAAGGAAACAAAAATGGTTATATAAATGTTGGATGAGGAAGATCTCAAAGAAAAGAAAATGATGAAAGATGAGAGTGATATGAAGACAGAGACAGGAAAGTGATGATACACATCCCAGAGAAGCTAAGAATCAACACCAACCACCAGAAACTCAAGAGAAGACTGGGAAGATGCGCCTAGGAAGCCTCCAAAAAGATAATAGCCCTGCCCAAATCTTGACTCCAGGCTTAGGCCTCCAAAGCTTCTTGTAGTTTCAAGATACCAAATCTGTATTAATTTGTTGCAGAAGTAGATTAATATGCAATATTAAGACTTGTTCTCCTAAGGCGGAACCAGCTGGGAGGCACAGGCCTCACGAGTCACAAGGGAGTTGCAGGGCAGCAGGGACAGGATCCTCTCAGCTTCCAAGTGACAGAGGTGAATCAGCAACCCTCTCTGCCTCCTCCCTGCAAGTAGAGGGCCTACCTCCAGGTGGTGCTTAACCCAGAGACTCAGGAGAGGTCCGTCATTTTCTCTCTGGTGACTTTCTAAGGAGGGACCTGGAGGCACAGGCCTCACAAGTCACAGGGGAGTCTCAGGGCAGCAGGGACAGGACAAGCTCTAGTCAGAGACACCAAGAACATCTAACACCAGAGATCAAGAGATGGTGAAAGGCAAACTCAAGAATCCTACCAACAGAAACCAAGACTGCTTGGCTTCATCAGAACCTAGTACTCCCACCTCAGCAAGTCCTGGATATCCCAAAATACCGGAAAAGCAAGATTTGGATCTAAAATCATATTTCACAATGCTGATAGAGGAACTTAAGAAGGACATGAATAACTCCCTTAAAGAAATACAAGAGAACACAGGTAAAGAGGTACAAGCCCTTAAAGAGGAAACAAAAAAATCCCATAAAAATCGCAGGAGATCACAAGTAAACAAGTAGAAGCATTTAAAGAGCAAACTCAAAAATCCCTTAAGGAATTGTAAGAAAACACAAACAAACAGGTGAAGCAATTGAGTAAAATCATCCAAAACCTAAAAATGGAAGTAGAAACAATAAAGAAATCACAAAAAGAGACAACTTTGGAGTTAGAAATCTTAGGAAAGAAGTCAAGAAACATAGATGCAAGCATCACCAACAGAATACAAGAGATAGAAGAGAGAATCTCAGGGGCAGAAGATAACATAGACAACATTGACAGAACAGTCAAAGAAAAT